>VWYP01022481.1:0-49956 GCA_013400435.1 Pycnonotus jocosus
TATATATATATATATTTCTTGAAACATTTCATTTTGTTTTATGTTTATTTTTGTGGGAATCAAACTAAAAATCAGACTCTCTTAGTTTATCAAATATATATTCAATAATGAACTCCTGAGCTATATTAAAAAGTATGAATTTCTGCAAAAAATAAACTAATTCTCCCCAAATCCATGGTTTTCTGTTTTAAAAAGTAGTGGATTTCTTATTTTTCTTTTTTTTTTTTTTCCTTTTTTGTTTTAACAGCTAACTTACATCTTTTCTGTTTAAGGAACCTATAACAAAACGTTTCAATGTATATTTGCAATGCAGACACTGAAAATTTCACTTATTCATTCTGCATAGCCTGCCTGCCACTTACTCTGGTATTCTAATTTTCTCAAGAAAACCCACCATGATGATATTACTATACTATCTTGATTACTCCAAGAAGAGTATACTTCTCTGTGTTGTTCCTGTTTATGTAAATTATTATTTTCCTGTTGTCTTCCAGAAATCATGACAAAGGAAAACAGAGTTGGTCATTGGTACAATGTTAACCTAAAGCTAATGCAATGTTACTTGTTTATTAGTGTATTTTAGATTTAAGGTAAATTGTTTTCCATTTCCAATGCATTCCAGTGCTAGCTAGCTAGTCTGGGAAAGCACTGGATTATGCCAACACACATTTTTATGTTTTTAAAAAAACCCTTTAAATTTGTCATTATTTTTTTTAATGAATTCCAGAAAATATAAGAATAGTGAAATATATCACATGGAACTGAGTAAACACAAAATCATAGACTCATTTCGGTTGGAAAAGATTGCTAAACCTTAATCCAGCAATGCTGAGGCAAACACTAAACCATGTCCCTCTCTGCTGTAGCTATATGTGTTTCAAATACCTTTAGGGGTGGAGACTCAACAATTTCCCTGGGCAGCCTGTTCCAATGCTTGATAACCTTTCAGTGGAAAAATTTTTCCTAATATCCAATCAAAGCTTCCCCTGGTGAAATTTGGTGTCATTTTCTCTCGTTGTATTGCTTGTTACTAGGGAAAAGACACCAACTCCCACCTTGCTACAACCTTCTTTCGGGTAGTGGTACAGAGTGATATCATCCCTCCAGAGCCTCTTTTCCTGCACTCTTCACTGCTCCTTCACATCTATCTCAATAAAATTACTCACTTCTGCTACTTGAAAACACTGCAGTTGTTTAGCTGAGATAGAACTGCCACTTAAATAGAGCAGATAAGACTTCAGAGAAAAACTGTAGGTATCTAAATAAAAAGTGATATACAGACAGCTGCTTGGAATGTCAGAGGCATAATTTATTTTGGCTTATTGTCCTCCTGAGGTACTTTAAGGCTATAGAATACATTATTCTTTAAGATAACAAATGTCCTCAAAGAAAACACAGGTGAAAACAAATTAGCACCAAAGGCAGAAGAAATTCAAACAGAGGAGCGATAAAGACATATATGTGATGTTATCAATGAAAAGAGTAGGACTGCAAGAAGAACCATCAAGTTCTCCCTTCTGAGTTCTTTTGTGAACATCTATTTATGCAATGGGTAACAAGAGCAGGTTTGTTTATGTTCCTGCTTGACAGGGGCTGCTCCTGGAGTCCAACCACGGCTAATACATACACATACATAAATATAGTTACAAATTATGCATATTTATATGAAACTTTTCAAAAAGCACATCAGAGAGATATATTCAGTAAGAAACGCTTATTTTCCTTTAAAAGAAAGGGAATTCCAATCATCTTAAGTAGATTTTGCTGTTTGTGTATTATACAAATACAGAACTCTAAGCACCCACACTCTGAAAATAAACACAGTTACAGTACATTGTATATTTCTATTGAAAATCCAAGTAAGATGAAGATAAGATGTTTACTCAAGGTAGTTTTGTGCATCAAATGGATAGGTAATGAATGCTGTCAACTGTTTTATGTATGTGAAGACAAAGTGGTTTGTAGCAATTTTTACAACTTGCAAAATGCTATATAACAATCTTGATGGATTTTTTTTTTTTTTTAACAAATTCCCACTATACTGAAAAGGAAGGACACAGATTCAAGCCACAGACAACACGGACACATATCTCAAGAAGCTAGAAGAATTACCTAATAGGGAAAACATGATCTTTCCATTTTATTTGGCTTTTTTGGACAGTGTTTACCATAGGTTTTGTATTTTTTTTTAGCATTTTTTTAAAAAGTGCTTATATGAGAATGAAAAATATAAAATTAAAATAAATAAAGTTTAAAGGAAATATGCTTTGAGAAATGTCTTGCTAGAAACAAAATGGAAAAAACAAACAAACAAACAAACAAAAAACAACAAAGACCCACAAAAACCTCCAAACCCAAAAATCCCAGAAAAAAAAGGACATCTCCAAAATTCACTAGAACAAGAGTAACTTCATGTAGCTATGCTAGATGACATTCCTGTGAAATAATTTTTTATATATGTATATATAAATAATAAACCACATTTGAGAAGCCCTATTTGTAAATCAAAAAGGATAATTGTAATGATTTAAAAAACATTAAAGAAAAGGAAAAATATACAACATGGGTGTATAAGGAAGAATGAATGAAGGCCTCAGTCTGGTGTTTTAAAAGGGAAATTTTCTTAATATATCTGTGGCAACAGTAAAGATCTTTCTCAAAAAAGCATCTATACAAAAATAAAAGAACTTTTATTTTTGCTTGATACAGACTAATGATGACTCTTACCTGTTTATCATCAGGGCACTTTTTGCAGCAAGTTTTATTTCTAGTCACAAGATTAACGAAAAAACATGCATTTAATATCACTGTTTCAGTAAACTGACTATTCCATCACTTTTTAAAATGACTTGTCCCATTTTTATGGAAGAATTTCTTGCTCATGCAACTTTTCATTTCTTTTTCCCATGTATTTACTTTTAGACTGGGATTCAGTAAACAGACAACTAGTCTAGAACTTTGAGGAACTAGTCTAGGACTATTCAAAAAGTAATATATAAACCAGTGGTATTGGATCATAGTTACTGTAATACCTTTGTTTTCTTTTTTTGCAAGTTCTCCTTGTCCCTTATTATTCTAACTGCTACTTAGTGAGACAGGCTAGAACACATCAGGAGAAATTAATCAGCATTCTGACATCACTACAACACTGCTTGATCATTGACACCAATCTCCACTTGCTGAGTATTTTTCTGCTCATAATTTTCCATAGGACCACCTAATGTAGACCATATACATCATGTTCTACCACTTGGCTTCTGCTCTATATTTGGGATTCCAGGATGGCTGCAGGAATTCAGTGCTCAATCATTCCTAAAACATTGTTGTATGTCCACTTCTTGCAATTACTCATTTATTTCAGCCTATCATCCTCCTCTATATGTGGATTTCTGTATACTATTAGATGATTAAATACTGCTAATCTAAATTACAGAAATCAATGTGATGGTATTAATGGGTAGAGTGAATGGAACATTGTCAGCAGCACATACACACAATCTATCAATGCATCCCATTCCATTTATGCAGACATACTGAGAAAATGTGTTTCCCATATGTACCTTTAAAATTAAATTAATAAATAAGCAAAGGTATGTGGAAATAGAGATTTAAATTCTTTTAGTTTAGGGAAATTAAAATTACAAATTTATCTAACTTTGATACTTTCCTCTCTGTCCTTTTAGTACTATGCTGCATTAATCTCTCACATCAGGCAAAATTTCAGTTGCTGTTTGCTGGAGTTTAATAATCACTTCATTTTTATGGAAAGGAAGATAATTATAGAAGAGATTTCAAAACAAACTTAGCATGCTAGGCTACTTTTTATGTGATGAGCCATATAACCTTCAAATGCTTTCATAATATTTGCACTTAGCCACTATTTTATATGCTAGTTAATAAATTACTAATTTGTCTAGCTCATCCAATTATTTGCAATGGTTTCACATTTGATGGCAAACATCAAGAAGTATTAAAAATACATGATTATGAATTGCAACCACCCATGTGAGCCTTCCAGTGAAGAAAGTTGTGGGGGGAAAAATAAATTACTGCTTATTGAGGAGAGATAACACAGTATCAAAATCATCTCCCAGCCCAGGCTTGCTTTATGAACTCAGTGACTCTTCAGAGCAGGAAAACAGCACTCAGGTCTCCTGAATGGACGAGTGGAAACAAGACTCACTGGGCATAAAAGCTAGTGAGGAACACAGCAGGATCACAAGAGGCATGAGCTGAACAGATGCAAGCTGAGACGGCACAGCTGCAGAGCCTGGGTTACTGGGAATACATATTGCACCAGCTGTAACACAGGCTCCTGCTATGCAGATGCTCCTCTGCCAACCCCCAGCCCGTTCTCAAAGCAGTTTTCATCTGCTGTAAATGTGTAAAGTCCTGGTAGTTTTCACTCAGAGATTGCATCAACAGAGGGCTGAACCTCTGTTGCTCTGTGTTTTCTCCTTCTGCTACAGAAATGAACTGCTTCTGCCTAACCTGAATCTGCAAAATAGGCTGTGTGTTGATGTGGCAATGGTGTTATGCCTCGTGCTGTCATCCTAAATATTTCTATATTTTTATTGAGGGAGGAACAGATATTAACAGTAAATGAGAACAAATACAGCTGCACCCAAATTGGGTTTATTATTGGGTCATTTCCTACCTGAATGCTTGTGTTTATTGTAATTTGTCCTAAGAGGAAATTTGTATTTTATCATCCAAAGATAATGTTCTGTGTACATCCATGCCTAACATTTAGCTACACAATTGTTTATAAACATTAAAAGGACAAAAATTTCTTACTGTCATAGAATCATTGAACAGTTTGGGTTTGAATGGACCTTCAAAAGATCATCTAGTTCCAACCTCTGAGCCCTGATATGGGATACCTTTCACTAGACCACATTGCTCAAAGCCTTATGCAGCCTGGCCTTGGACATTTCCAGGCACGGGACAACTTCTCTGGGCAACATGTGCCAGTGTCTCACCATCATCCCCAGTAATGAACTACCTCCTAATATCTGATCTAAACCCATGACCTCACTTTAAAGGCATTGCCCCTTCTCCTGTGACTACATGCCCTTGTAAAAACTCTCTCTTCAGCTTTCCTGTTGGTCCCTTTAGGTATTGGAAGGTGGATTATTTATTATAAGGTCTCTCTGGAGCCTTTTTTTCCTCTGTGCTGAACAGTCCCAGCTCTCTCAGCCTGCATTCATAGGAGAGATGCTCCAGCCCTCAGATCAACTTTGTGGTCCTCCTCTAGACTTGCTCCAGAAGCTCCATGCCCTTATGGGATCTCAGAGGTGCATGCAGTACTCCATGTGGGGCCTCAAGAAAGCAGGGTCAAAGGGCAGAGTCACAGAATCACGGAATGTGCTGAGTTGGAAGGGACCCACAAGGATCATCAAGTCCAAGGCCCTGCACAGCACCATTTCAAGAGTCACACCATGTCACACCATTGTCAAATACTGCTCAAACTCAGACTGTGCTGTGACCACTCCCCTGGGGGCCTCTTCCAGTGCCCAACCACTCTCTGGGTGAAAAACCTTTTCCCGATATCATATCTAAACCTCCTCTGACACAGATTCATTCCATTAGCATGAAGCTGCCTCAACTTGCTTGTCATGCCTCTCTTGATGCCACCCATTTATTTTTCACACAGGCACAGATGTCATTCATTCTAATCACCGGTATAACTTGATGGTAAAAACATTCCATGGCATTTTGCAAACAATATTGATACAGATATTTAGTGAAACAACTGCAGTAACAGCACCTAGACACAGAGTTTTGAAATACTAAAAATATAATTCTATATTATACTTTTTTAAAGTACAGTTTATTTTATATTAGAACTAGTGTTTCTGAAGGTATAGACTTCAGTCTAAATATGGACACAAAAATTTAAATGCTGTGGAATTGTTAGTGAATATCACAAAAAAAAAAAAAGCCTTTTTGAGTATATAAGCTTATAATATAGCTAACTTTTAGTTTAAATATTTTGTTTCATTCTATTCAAGAATTCAGTGGTTTAAATTTACCAGAAATGAAAGCACAACCTATCATCATAACTCTTATTCCAAACAAATAACAATAAAATGCTTTAATAAAATTTCCACATCTTCCTACTTCACAGAAAAAATGGGAATAATTTTACCTTCCTTTATCTGCTGACAAACTAGCTATCTAGTTGAAGCTAGTTATGTTTTTTCTCTAGAAGACTTAAATAATTTTGCATTGGAAGACCCATGAATCATCCACAATATTTTAGACAATTACTTCAGGATCAAATGCACTGCATATCAAATTGCCTTTTATCATAGGTAAAAAAAGCTGAGAGAATATTTGACTTATAAAGGAAAAATAAATTCTAGAAATCTATAACTAAGGTATATTACCATCCTTATAGTTTTTTTGATAAATTTCTTTCTGAAAATTATAATAATTTTGAACAAAGAATGAACTCAAAACTCAGTTTCTTTTCTGTAACAAGTATTATGCTTTTCCTTAAGTATCAGTAGATTTTCATGGGATCAAAATCTCGGCAACATTTTTTGACTGATTTAGTCATGCCTCCACCAAGCTTGGAATAGAAAGTTATTTCACCATTTTCTGGTACAGAAAATGTGAAATATAAATCATAAATAAACAAATATTCTGTGATACCTTTGTTGTTATCCATTCCTCCAACAGCATAAAGTGTTCCAACTGTAGATTTTCTAGGTTTAGTTCTTGGACTTTGCATGAGAGTTCTTCTTTCTGGTAAAAGATGATATTTCATGGCTTCCAGAATAAGCTTCTGGCATTCTAGGTCATCCTTAAAAAGTGCATGATTTTCCAGGTCGGCCAATATCTGTGAATGACAATGAGTGAGTAAAAATTTCTAGAAATTCCTAGAAAAGCATACCATGCAATGAGGGACAAACACAAATGGATGTCACAAGTATATTTCTTCATTCTAGAACACAGATTTTGCAGGGCTATTTTTTCTTGGAACACAGAGAGAAAATTAAATAGTTAATTGATTTTTAAAAGATTTTAATGCCAGTGTTTCACCAGCCTTTAAGACTACAATCTTACTTATCTTTTACCAAAGGCTTTGAGAAAAACTAAATATTCTCTATTCTCTTGTAGGCAGACTTTTTTTTTATGGTTTCCAACACAACACTGAAAGAACCCAGAAGGCACCTCTTTGCAGGACCATCCCTTAGTTTTAAAACCAAACGGAACTGATATCCCACCTCAAAACCAACAGTGCTCAGTGCATAAAATTAAAAGAATATTCTATTATGTTTCCAAAGAAGAAGGATGCAAGTTGTAAATGTTGTGTTTGATTCACGTGCCTGTAGATAGATATCTACCAGCTTTTGAGATATTGGAAAGTACCATGTAAGTTTTCAAGATCCCATTGAATTATGCAATCTGGGTTAACCTCACAACTGACCTAGCTCTGAGTAGGAGCTGGACTAAAGAACTCTGGAGGTCCACTCCCACCTGAATGATTCTTTGATTCTGTGATCTCACTGATAACAGGCCAGAAGAGTGCAATGCTCATGCAGATTTTGTGCCATATCTGCCAGACCCATGTAGGTATCTCAGACAACTTAAGGCATCCAAATTAGAGCAAGATTTAATTGCATATAACAGTATATCTGTACAGTGTGGTAAATTTCTAGATATCATAGAACATCTATCTCAGAGATCAAATAATATTCAGAGAAGCAGCTGAAGGCCAGGAAGCAGGAGAATTTCATTCCTGGAGTCAGAGGATATCTTCCCACAGACATATATATGCAAACATATGCAAATTATTCTGCATTTGCCTAATGACAGGAAGCTAGATTCCTTTTAAGAACTCTCAGCCATTGCATCTTGACTTCAGTTGCTGCAGAAGAAGCTTGAATGTCCTTTGTCAATCTGTCAGCCTTTGGCAGGTAACACATTTTCTGTGACATCTAAAATATTAACAGCTGGCACATGTAGACAGCTGTTGTCTGCTTCTCATTTTAGGCATCAGTCATGAATGAGTCTATGGTTGAAGGAAAGGCAATATATGTTACAGTCCCCAGTATCAACAGAGGCTGGAGATGAATAGATAAAGACCAGCCCTGCTGAAAAGAACTTGGGGGTGCTGCTGGATGAGGGGCTGGACATGACCCAGCCATGGGCACTGACAGCCCAGGGAGCCAAACACATCCTGGGCTGCATCCAAAGCAGTGTGGGCAGCAAGGGAGTGTCACTGACCATTGCTGAGAGGCTGAAGACTCTCTTGAGGGTGCTGTGACCTTCTTCAAAGAGTCACCTTTAGAAAGGCACCTCGGATTTGAGGTACTCAGGCACTCCTGAGTGACCAGTTCTCCTTTGAGGGTTGCCTTAGCAACCAGGCTGTGAAGCCCCAGTTACTTCAGGGGGAGAGCTCTCAGGACAGCTCTCCTAGCAGTTCTTAAGCAGGCTTCCTCAGGCAGCACAGGAAAAGAGCAGGAGTCATGAGATCCTCCAGAACCTTCTCTATTCAGGAACCTATGACTGAAGGACCCCAAGGGCCTCAGACACCCTGCTTATATAGGAAACTCAGGGGGTGGGGTCTACAGTATGGGCCAATGAGGAACCGAGTAGGAGAAACAACCAATAGGATGAAGGATCCAAAAAGAACCAATGGGGAAACAAGAAAACCACAAAGTACCAACTTGACCAATAGGAGTTGGGCGATTTGCATGTGGGCAAGTGCTCATGGGGTTTTGTCACACTTGCTCACCCTAACCACGAGGTGTGTGTCTTAGAGAGACTCCCAAGGAGGCGTTCTATTCCTTCATAGCTTACTTTGCTTCTGTGGGAGGGCATCCTCTCGTGTGGACGCCCCCAGTGCTCCCCCAAGGTTAGGAGGGAATTTTGTTCTGCTGTGCTTTGCTCAGCACAGCTCTGCTCTGCTCTGGTGCAACTGCACGTGCAGGGTTGCATCCAGCTCTGGGGTCCCAGCACAGGAAGGGCGTGGACTTGTTGTGAGGCCAGGAGAGGGCCACCGAGGTGATTAGAGGCATAGACTAGCTCTCCTATAAGAAAACACTGAGAGAATTGGGATTGCTCAGCCTGGAAAAGAGAAGGCTTTAGAATGACCTAATTACAGCTTTCCAGTACCTCAAGGGAATTTACAGGAATGATGGGGCAAGATTGTTTTCAGTAATATAATATTATAAAATATTATAACACTAGGTTAATTTTTTTTTCTCATAATATTAAGGTTTTTCATACATTCTTTTTGTGAATTTTTTCCTTTACAGTGTTCAGCACACTGTTCAGTGGACTGGAAAATCAAAAATCTGAAGATAAATCATGTCCGGAATTTAGGCAGGAGAACTGCAAAATGATTTAACATGCATTCAGGACTACAGAACTAAACAGAGTACTCTGTCGACATTAACTAAACAGAATACAGGCACAAGAGAGCTAAAAAATCAAATTATCAGTTTTCTCTGACCAAATTTGAGGTAATATTAAGTTACATAGGTTATCTAATGCTTAATGGAATTAATGAAATTGATGACAATAGTTTTTATGGCAAGCTTATCATATCAGTAAGGATCAAAGTCCAACAATAATATTTGTGATTTCTTTTTAGACTGCTACTCCTTTACCCTGAAATGCTTAGGCTCTTAAAGAAAATATTTACTTTTGAAATATTTCAACTGAGTTGCCAGGTGTTTCAAATAAAGAAGAAATATTCTGTGAACATTGTTCTGTCCCAAAATTAATTCACCAACCACAACTATAAGCTGAATCTCTTTTTCTCTCAAGTTAGAAATTCACCTTAAAAATTAATAGAAATTGGAAAAAAAATTGAAAAAATACAAATAAAAATTTTAAAGTAGACAGAAACATTTGGTCATGTCCCTTAAAAAATAAATTATTCATTCCTCCTATTAACTTTTTTTAGAACATGGGCTAACTTGTGATAAACACTGTATTTCTGAATATCCTAAGGCTATAAGTTATGAATAACAACAAAAAAAATAAATTTAAATTAAAGCTACTATTTAGAAACCAGAAGTTATATAAAGCTGTCTCACGTTGTCTAAATTTCACTAATCTGCTTTGAAGTTTTTCTACTCCATAGTTATCTTTCCTGATTATGTCAAAACAATCAATATAATTTTATTAAATCAGGATGCATTTGATCAGGAAATTCAGTTAATAAGGATATTTCCCTGGAAACTGTATTATGTTCAGCTTGCTTTTCCATGTCTATGACATACTTTGTTAAGACAGAACTGTATCTAATATTAAATTAATGTTGCTAGGTTTTGTAACGTGGAAATTCACAGAGCTGTAGCTTCTCAAAAGACTACAATATAGAGCTATGCCAGCATAGTTAACTTCACCATTGCTAGAACTGCTCAGACTAGCAATATCCTGAGAATTTTTTGTCACTTTGTGTCATCACGTTTCTCATTTTTCCCAGTTAAAATGTCATTTCTTAGATGTACGTCCAAATGACCTTCAGTACCACAGTGCAGAGAGCAGGCATGTTTCACCTCGGTGAAGCACATTCAGTTTGAGATCTGGAGTGTAAAGCACTCAAGCACTGCCAAAAGGAAAGTCAGGCCTAATGAGAAAAAAGGGGTAGTTGGGTATTGGTTCAGTGGCCTACAGTGGGTGCACCATAGGACTGCACCAACTGCCTCCTGCCTTGCTCTTACCCTCAGCTCCCTCCTTCCTTCCTTCTTCGACGAGCAGCTCTGCATTTGTTGCTTCCTGACAGATGTCTACCAGTTTGTCTGTTATCCCAGTGATTTGCAGCTATGGTTGTGGGGATCTGAATACTTGATTAGAATGACCTTATGCAAGGTCACACATATTCTAATAAATGATCATCTGAGAGACGGAACCGGTCGCTTTCTACCGTGTCATCTAGGACAAAATTCAGCCACTACTAGGGAATAAGGGGATACCATCTACCTGGAAAGAAAAAGACCACTTTTTTCCTTTACTCCACTCTTGGAAGAGACTACAAGGCAATGGAAGCAAAGAGCTGCCTCACCAAATATTTCATAGTGACCTTATACTTCTGAGGAGGCACAGAATACCCTCTGGTTATTTAGATGGAGTTTTCTATCTTGTGAAAAGTGTAAAATGTGACAATATTCACTCAGTCAGGATGAACTAACCTCAGATTCCACCTTGATATGTGCTTCAGACAGAGTAATATCCAAAAGGGGAGATGATGAAACACCACTGGACTCCTACCACTAAAAAGTAAAAACATGGGTATTTCCTCCAGGACAGATATCAGGGCTATAAAAGTGAACAAAGTGAGAAAGTACTCCCTGCATGCCAAAATTAAATACTAAGCACATGCAAAACTTTTAATCTGTAATCCAAGAGGTAGATGTTTCCAAAAGAGGGACAGTATCATTCCAAATTATGCATTATGTGGTCTGTATCTGCCCATGAGAGTTTATTATGATTTAGAATCTTGAATAATCCTTAACAACATATAATCGTTCTGTACACCACCACTGATTAAGATTAAATTTCATACCCAAACACATTAATCTTTTCACAGGCAGAAAGCAACTTCTAGTTCTCTAAAGAAATTATTGCCGTATCTAGATCCATTCTCCCTCTGAAAAGCCCTAGAGTTCTGTGCTCTTAGAAACTTACATGCCAATGTCATACAGAACAGAGGATTAGAACTATCTTAATAGTATTAATAATTATAACAGAGGAACAAAAAGTTAGAAGTCCTTTAAATGCATTGTGAATAAATTAAATGTGGATTTTTCATGGCACATTTCATTTTAAAAAGACCACGAGTCTCTTCCTTGATCCAAAATATATCCCAAGTCACTTGACAACCTTGAGTCAGAGAATCACATTACCATATGAAACAAAAATCTGAAGAATTAATGACCTAAACTTTGCATTTTGAACGTTTTTCAAGAAAGACATTTGATTAGCCATCATTGTCCTTTTATGAGTCTTCTTCCATGTACAGAATTGTTACAGCTGGTTATTGTTGATGATCACAGTAATGCTGCTACCAGGAAAGAATAGACTTCTGAAATGTAAGGTCATGATTGTTCTTTGTACAGATTAAAATGAAAAGCAAATAAAGGGTTTAAATGAACTCCTGGAAAGAATAAATAGACTGCTTTGAAACTTTCTACAAAAGTAGTTCTCAGTATACTTTCAAAGTCTTACCATGCTCAAACTGCTCTAGATGTTAGGAAATGCTGTGTTTCTATGGACAAAACTCCAATTAGAAGAATTTTTTACCTGTCCAAAGCTGGTAGGGGTCATGATTCCTACATCAAAATATTGCCATATAATACAAATATTTCTATTGATTAATGTGGTTAAATGAATAAATTGATTTTTTTAAATTTTCTGACCATAAGAGAATTGAAGGAAATGCCTGCAATACTATTGCAATTGCAAATTTCTACTTAATTTTTTCTGATTAAAATTTAATATAAATATACCCATTTTAAGAAATATCAGTCAGACTATTTATGTGTCACTGCAAATGTAAAAGAAAAAAAAGAGTCCTTTAAGAAGTGTTACTTCTTTTCTCATAGAAGGAATACACTCTGAGCGACTTCTGTCAGATAGCACTTTTCTTGGTAAAATGACTATTGTTCTATGTATTTAAACTTTGTTAAAAACCTTTGAACTTATGGGATAGGTATAATAGTGATCTAAGTAATTTAATTTGGTTTAGGTTTTTTTGTTTTCTTGTGAGACACGAACACATCTCCTTGTTTCAGCCATTTCAGTTGAAAAATTACAGCACATTTTCTTACCGGTTGGTCTTGGCTAGGATAGAGCTATATTTTTTCATAGCCAGTATGGGGCTGTGTCTTGGATTTGTGCTGAAAACACTGTTGACAATACAGGCATGTTTTTGCTATTCCTGGGCAGGGCTTACCCAGGATGAATGTCTTTTCTGCCTCTCACCCCACACCACACACAAGAGATTGGGAGGTGACACAGCTCAGACAGCTGGCTCCAACTGACCAAAGGGATATTCTAGATCATATGGTGTCTCATGCTCAGCATAAAAATCTAGGGGAAGAAGCAAGAATGATGGGACATTGGGAGTGACAGTGTCTGTCTTTCCGAATCACTGCTGCATGTAATGGAGGCCTGCTTTCCTGGAGATGGCTGAACCCCTGCTTGGTGTAAAATTCCTTGCACTGCTCATGAACACGGCTTTTGCTTCACCTATAAAGTTGTCTTTATCTCAACCATGAGTTTACTCCTTTTTACTCCTCTGATTTTCTTCCCCAACCCATCACAGGTGAGGGATGGGCAGACAGCTGTGTGAGGCTGAGTTGCTGGCCGAGGTTAAGCCACACCACCAGCTTTTCCAGTCTTAAACATCCATACTGCATATTGCATCCAAACTACATACTTTTTATGTGAAGCTGCTGACATGCTTGCAAAAGTCGATGAAATTATATCAGAATCCAAAATTATCCAATACTATGGATTAGTTCTAAATTAACTTTCTTCCTTTGCTCAAGGAAAAAAATGAAAGAGAATTATTAAATTAATCACAGGTACTGGGGAATAGAATTAAAGTATGGTTTGCTTCCTTCAATATCACCATAATTTTTTGCTATTTCAATATTAAGTAAATATTCTTCTCAACATGTATTCTTGAAAATAACAGATTTTAGTAAGAGATTGTTATGGCTTTCCTGACAATGCAAGATTAATTTACATGCTTACACTAGACATTTAAGTGGTGTCCAGTAGTAATATTATTAACTATTCAGAAAATAAAGTTTAAAAAATAAAAGTAAAGAAAAGTAAAATCAGCAAGATATTTCAATCATCAGTAATATTTTCAAATAAGGAAAAATATACAGTCAATCTTATTTTTACACATACTAAATTAAGTATTCATGAAAAAAAGCCTAAGAGAACAGGAATGAGAAAAGCAGCATGTTTGTATTGTTTGTGTGAGAAAATATTTCGGACTATTTATTAAGTATAGATTATTACAAGGTTTGAGACAGAGAACAAGAATAAATTTTATATTCCTTAAAATTCAGACTAAAATTTTGAATAGTCATCATAAAAAGACATCGGAAATTATGGATTAATTTAAAAATTGGGACAGTTTTGTAGACAAAACCCCCTTGGTTTTTCATAACAGAAGGTACACCATCAAGAATCATAAAATTGTGAATTTACTGCAAATATATTAATCACTTAACTCTTTTTTAAAATTATTGTATCTTGAAAGTAAAATGCACTGCAGTCATAAAATTATTTTCTGCCAGTTTTTTCACTCTGAGGTATTATCAATAGTGTCATTTATTATACAGATCCTGATTTGCAAGTAGATTTTATATTAAGAAAATGAAAACACTTAAACATTCCCTTCATCTCCCCATTAGGTTTTAAACAATGAAAAAACTATAGAAATTGTTAACTTTTTTGGGGACTTCTAAACATGGAGAAGACACGGTCTCATACTGATCCTATATGTAGCTGAAGTTTCAACTCCATTTCTAAATCCCATTTTATCCACATGAAACCTTCCAATATTACTAAAAGACCCTTTTGTTTTGCTAAGAATTGAAAGTATTGAGCTAAATCCAACTTAACCATCTGCTTTACTCACTTGACTTGCAATCAGCAACCTGATATTGATTTTTTAAAAAGCCAATTTCCAATTATTTATTTGAGGTTTTGATAGCTTTTAAAACAATAATTACAATGTTTTGTCTCAGAAATAAAATAATGAAAAAAATCTGCAATTAATAATACCTCAAATTTAGTACATCTACTTTTGTTTTCTACCATCTTTTTTAAGCTCATTGAACATTCTGGATCTGTTTTAAATTCTTTTTTTCTTATTCATGTTTAATTAATGATTTCAGTAAAGTTTTTTTTAGCTCAGAGATTTCCAGGCATTTTTCTGTAGTAAGACAAATATTCAGTATATGAAATTCAATATTTGTGTTGCTTATGGGCTAAATTATTCATGATGTGTTAGTCAAGCCAGCTGCTCAACCAACTCAGGAAGAAAGACTATATTAAATCCCTCAGATTTCTGTATTCTCAGATAAAGATTATTTTCTCCTCAGCAATAAGATGCAGCAGACTTAAGGATCTTTAAGAAACTCTAGACCAGTTTTTCCTTGAAATATATGGCTAATCATTTCTATTATAAATAATCTACATTAGGATTTACTGCTTAGATACCACAGACTTTCATTAGTCTGATTGCAAGTCTGTGATCTCTGTATGCAAGCAGGTGATAATGTAATGCAAAGAGATCAGTCACATAGCAGCAATAGTGATTAGTCTCAGACTGCAATTTTGAAAAAAAAAAAAAAAAACCACAAAAAAATCCCCCAAACCAATTGTGGTTTTTGTCTGAAATCCGAATTCTGACATCTACTAAGCTTGCATTTTTGATGATCATAGTCACTGGCAGAGGAAAAGTGTTCAGTATTTAATTGATTTGTAATTCCTTTTCCCCAACACATTAAAAATTATCTCATATTTAGAAGAAATTTAAACTGGCTTTCTACCCTTCAGTTATAACCAAGTCCTCTCTATTCAATCCGAACCAAAAAGATGAATATAGCATGGTTGAAGTTTGTTTTCCTTAACTTATCATTAGATTACCCTGGAGAATTTATTAGAGAAACAACCAACCATGTACACATTCCCTGAGGGTGTAAATTTGATATAGAAATAAAGAAACTGACTTTCCCCCCCTTCCTCTCGAATGAACTAAGTAATGGAATTGGAACAGTCATTGGTAGCATCTGTGGCAAGTAATTAAACTGTGGCATTGAAATCACTTTCACAACATTAACTCTTCTCCAAAGATTATGATTTAACAAACCCATTTATTACAATCTTCAGTATTATTTTCTATAAGTAAATCTATGTTATCGGTGTTAAAATTTTAACTTAATTTTTAAATATGTCCATGCTATTTTGGCACACATACTGATTTCTGTTGAACTCCTTGTGCAACCAGGTCTGTCTTTGAAACTGGTACTGATTTGATCAATTGACGTATCAACCAGATGTATTCTTGATTCAAATGTTATTCAGTTTACAAACAAAATGTTTTAAACTCTGCCACCCCAACATCTGCCTCCAGTGACATCTTTTCACAACAATTTTATCAATTATGTATTTTACAGAGAGGCTGAAATAAGGAAAGCAAAATCTAAGATGCAAGCTTACTACACAATTCTACTGATGCACAGATCTACATTTTATGTCATCATGGTAGGCTCACTCTCCAGAAAATGAAGAAAAATATCTTTATTTTAAGATAAATTGCTTCTTTAAGTAAATATTAAGTTTCTAGATAAAGTTAGGTAAGATCAATGTCTTGTAGAGTACCTTGTACATTTTCTTCTCTACTCCTTGAGGGAAAAAAAAAATCCTAATTCTGAGAGCTATGTATATTTTTCCATAGTATTAAAATACTACATAAAAAATAAGAAAATGTCAAATTGCATTCAAAATATCAAATTTCATTCAAAAGGAAGTGAAACAAAAATTTAATAAAATCCCAATAGCATTAAAAAAAAAAAAGAGAGAAAATATAAAAAATACCCCAACATTAGAAGCAACAAAAAGTTTGGCCTTTGACAAAATGTTGGCTGGTCTCCTTTTGTTTGAACACAGATGTCTTATTTGAAGTTCTTCTGAATCGAATTCTTTATTTTTTTTTCTTCTGAAAGTGATAAATAGGAGATTAGGTAAAAACATGACAGATGCTAACAAATGGAATACAAACATTATTCAGTCAATAACAACGAACAGCCCATATTTGAAAATTACTGGGTTTTTATTTTTTTACTGTAGTTACCTTTTAACTGCAGTTAGCTGTAGCCTACCAAAATTGATGTCATTTTTATAAAACTCTTATATGAGAATAAGTACAAAAAACTGGAACATAAAAGAAGCTTTTTTTCCCCCATAAATAATGTTCTCCTTATTCAAATAGAGCCTTCAGTCTTAGAAGTAGGCAAAAAAAAAGATAAGAAAGATAAGAAAGATAAGAAAGATAAGAAGATAAGAAAACATCACCGGGAGGGGGAGAGACTATATTTAAGCAGCCTTTCCAGATAGTGTATTTCATGTTTAAATGTTAGAAGTGTTGAATTCTTTGAAGACATACACAATCTATGAAATGTTGATGACTCAACTAAAACTAGAAAAGAAAATGTGTCTTATTTTGTACTTGTCTATTATGCTGAATCAATCTAAGGGACAAGGAAGAATGCAGAAAACAGCACAAGACTACAAATAACAGGGACTTAACATTACAGAGGGCAAGAACAATCCATTTCTTAGCCCTCCCTTTGTCCTTCCTTCTTTACTTAACAGTGACACATTTCAATTACATCAACAGCAATTATAGGTTTGCTTTGAAAACTACCTGTTGTTAACAATTGCTGTGAGCAGTGACTAATCTTTGTCCTAACTATGTTCAATAAGTTATGCTTGCATGACCTCTGGAGGCATGATTTGTGGAACATCAACAACTAGCAGCAAAACTTGTCTCGGTTCATGAGATTTTAATAGTACTTCCTCTCCCCTGTCCAGTTGTGGAGGAGAGGATAGAGTGGCATCCTGCCAGGGGCAACCCACAATAACCTACAAGTAAGAGAGAAAAAAGATATAAACCTGCCAAAAAATGACTGCACATCATATGGGCTTGTAAAAACATAAGCAACAGGCAAAACATGTCTTCTCAAAACTGAAGACATCATTTTATGTGAATGTAACTGTATAATGAATGTAATTCATTTAAGTATGGTGTTATTTCAAAAGTTCAAGGAAAGATATCCTCTTACTTACATGACCAGAGTTTCTAATTGATTTGACAGTTAATATAATCTAATGTATCCATAAATATGTGTTTTCACATAAACACAGTCTAGACATTCTAGTGGGGACATGTATGAAACATACATTATCCTAAGCACTTCACGTAAAATGCAGAGAATAAGCAACAGAAGTATAGTTTTTAAAATATATTTAATTAGTGAAAATCCAGTCTTCCATTTAATAAATTTAAACCCAAAATATTTTGTAGTGAACCATATACTCAGTATATCATGAGAAACTGAATAAAAAGTCAGCTAAGTTGCCTGTGCATTGGATAAAGAAGTAGTATTATAGAATAATGTTTTCACACTTTTTTATTTAACAGCACCCTGTGAAATCTTCAAAGTATTTACTAAAACTTTACGGATATTTACTGGTATTTACTAAACTTTACTGGTCATATAATGTATTTGGAAATGAACATCACACATAACTGAGTTGAGCAGTTAAAATTTTCACTATTTACAAATGTTCACATGTTCAAAAAAGAAAAGAATCCCAAGCCATATTGACAGGACTTATGGACAATTTTAGAACTACCTAAAAGGCAAAAAAAATTTCCTCTGGATTGTATCTTGCACAACACATTGAAGTATCATATCTTTGTTCAGGTAAAGTATCAGCTGACATGCTACATCCACCATCAGAGTAGCTCTAAGAAAAAGTTAAAAAGTTAACTTTACTGTATGATCAGTATAAGAAAAGTAAAAAAATAACAGCTTATCTTGTTTCTACTGGCTTTACTCAACTAATTATCATTATACAGGCAACTGATATTTCAAGCCCAAATTTCTATTACATTGATAAGTTAAGACAGGAATATGGAGATCATCATAGAAGCTTGTCAGAAATTCATGTTTTGGGGACTAGGAAGTTATTAATTCTTAAGGTAATTAATTTATCTTTATTTACTTAAAATTAACATAAATATTTCTTTAAAATATTGTCCAATTTCTTCACGTTTCCAAATTTATATTATTCTGATAGAGGCTGGCATTTAAATTGAGTGATGCTTAAGCCGCTTGCACAAAACCAAGCATTTAGCACCTGAGATGTCACAGGGTGTCTAAGAATCCATACAAAGCCAGTAAATATAGTACTGGATTTATAAGGCAATGTTTCTAGAAAAATTACTTGGAGGCAGGCAGCACGATAATCCATGGAACTTCTCAAATCAGCACACAGGTTTGTTCCTATGTGTTGGCAAGTGCACCAGATCTCCATTGCCTATAGTGAGAAGTTAGGAATCTAGCTGATGTGGAGAAGCCTGCACACATAGGTGAATGAGAAACTGAATCATACCTTCAGTCGTTTCAGATTCAAGTTATAATCTCCTGGTATGCAATTTTTTAGAAATGATTGAAAGGCAGAGGCTGACAGAGATTACACACACTCTTAGAATTTACCCCAAACCCATAGCCAGGAACCAATCTTAAAAGGTTAGAACTCTACTCAGGTGTGAGTTCTTATCAGCTGCACTTGTTTAGTGACATTGGAGACAGAGAATTGAGAAAGCTTCTCATTTCATATTATCAATATTATCAATCACACTGCTCTCAAAGGCAAATTTAAAGACTGACTGACATAGAATAATACCTTCCATTTTTGCTAAGCAAAGGAACCTTCAACTGTTTCCTCTAGTTCAATATACGTTGAAAAGGCCAGAACTTAATAAACCTGTCTGATAACTGCCTGGTTAATTGGGTTTTTTTTAGTAGTAAAAGAAATACTTCTTTGCCAAATGCCAGCTGAGTTGTGGAAGGAATTTACAAATTTACATGATCATGTCAATTATCTAAGCTAAGATTTAAAGGTTTTCTACTCAATAGTTACATATATATATATTTCATATACATTTTTAAGATCATGTACAGTCAGATGTAATGTGTGAAACCTAAGGGGATTTAGAGCCTCAGTGCTTCCTACAGTTTACCTACAGCATCTCTGTAAATAAGAAGAGAACTCATGTGGGTCTGTTCACTTTCTCTCCAGTGGTTCACACATTATTTAAGTACTTTATTTTATAAGGACTGCATTGTTTCTGCTCCTGGGCAAGAAATCTAATTTAGATGCCTATAACAGATTCACTGGATCTGAGCCACGGTGTATTTAATACTCAAAAACTATGCACTATCCTACTGATGTGATTTGCAAGCCTCTAAAAGTGATATTATTAAAAGTGTTACTGAGGAAAAGACAGTAATATCTCTGCTTTACTCTATGTTTTTTTAAACTTTCCTAGTTAAACCAGTGATCTACTGTTATAGGCAGATGCAAATAACAAACTTTATAAACCCAGCACACTGGTGGAATACAAGTTAGCTTTAACTTAAGCATTTCTATACAGAAATATTTGTGCTCTTTTCATCGTGCACATCTTTGCTTAAAAACACTAAACATCCTCATCTTTACTGTCATACTATTCTAGATACTCCGTATCCTGTTAACTTCTCTTGCTTGTAAATTCCTCCAGCAGCCCAGGTATCATTAGCAACTTCTCACACTCTCAAAAAACACCCTAAAAATAATGTTTTGCCCAACAGAAGCTGCACACATTCTTGGCTCATGCAGCATCAACATTAACAGATACATTACACTGTGCACTGACAAATAGCAGAAACCAGCTCTTCATCTTAGTAAACGTGATTACATCATTAGTAATCAAAATAGGCAGAGGCTCAACTGTGTTGCTGCATTGCATCGAATGTTTCATGGTACAGCTTGAGTCAGGGAATGGGAGATACAAACACAGAATAAATTATAGTGTTTTGGGAAAGGTGAAGAGAAAGATAAGGAGAATTCAGTGACACAGATATAATCTCTTCAATGCCATTTGCCTTCATTGCCAGAAGTTAATGTTTCAGCTTCAGCTGTGGACAAGATTAGACTTTTGTCTATATACAGTTAGTGAGGATTTAGACGAACAGTTTTGCTCCCTGAGAGGTGGGAATGGCAATCACTATATCACATGTCATCAGGGAACTAGGTGAGAACACCTTCAACAGTTCTAATCATACTTCAATGGATATATCTTTCCACAACTATAGGTTTTCACTTCTAAGAAGAGAGTTCCCAACTACATTCTACTATAAAAGAATTAAATAAAATCATATGTATATTTGTATGTCCATGCATATGTGTATGTGTAATGTACATTCATGCACCAATAGATGCTCTGGGGCACCCAGCCAGAGAGCAGCTTGGCAGAACAGGAGCCAGAACTGTGCCCTTGCCTCAAAGAAAACAGGCGATACCTGGAGCTGCCTTAGACAAAGTATTGTCAGTAAGTAAAGGAGAGTGATTCTTCCCCTAGTCTCAGCACTGGTGAGGTCAAACCAGGACAGTGGTGTCCAATTCTAGGCTCCTCAGTACAAGAGAGACAGGAACATACTGTAGAGAATACAGTGAAGGCTCATAAAGATGATGAAGGGACTCAAGCACCTCTCCTATGAGGGAAGGCTGAGAGAGCTGGGTCAGCTCATCCCAAAAAGAGGAGCCTTTGGGAAATCGTACTGATGTTCATATATAGCTGAACAGAAGGTGCATAAAGGAGAGATTCAGGCTCTTTTTAGTGGTGCCCAGAGGACCAGAGTCAATGTGCACAAACTGAAACACAGAAGGTTTCCTCTGAACATCAGGAAACACTTTTATACTGTTAGGGTGACTAAGCACTGGCAGAATCCTTCGAATTATTTAAAACTGTTAGACACAGTCCTGTGCAAATGACTCCAGGTTATCTCTGCTTCAGCAGAAGTGTTGGACCAGGGGTTATTCAGAGGTCCCTTCCAGCCTCAGGCATTCTGTCATTTTGATTCTGTGATTACGTATGTGTTTATTATATCATGTAAAAATAAGACATACACACATCTATATACAAACTATCTGTAGTGTTTCTCTATTGTTTTACATGTAACAATTTTGTTGGGGTTTTTAACATTAAAAGGGTTTTATTTAGAAATGCATTCAAAAACTGAAAACTGAGGACAACAGTTTAGCCACAAAAGTAGTTTCTTATACTTTTTGAACAACTGACAAAAGGTCCTTTTAAATACAGTTTTTGCTTGTTTCTTAACTTGTTTGTTTGCTTACTCTCTTTAAAGAATGCTATCCAAAGTCACACAGAAAATATTTGATAAAATTGTAAATTACAAATTCAAAAAAAGATCCAAAATACTCCAGCATTAACAAGGTTTAAGGATACCACCAAGTTTTTACTCTCCCCAAGTCCCTTAAGAACGAAAATGAGCATAAATGATGTTTTCTGTATGGATCAACATAAAATATCTGGAACACCTCTTGAAAGTTGTTCTTATTATCCTATTATTTATTATATAATATTGCTATTACCTATATTATTACCTATTATAACATGAAATAAGTTCTTATATTGGCCAAACCACCAGTCTCTCTTTTTTGACTTGAGTAAAGAAATAGGAACTGTTTTAGTTTAGAAGATGGTTCCAGGCAAATCAAAGAAGCAAAAAAGTTTGTTTGGCAACATAGCAGGTTCTATTATTTAATTTTCAGCTTCATGATAGTTTCCTTTTAACATGGTAATACTAGCTTGCCTTCTCCTATATTGATCTACTGGATTATGAATTACATTGTTTGATATTGTACTACATAAGTCTGACTGCATTGCCAATATGATTATTGCACCTTGAGAGTGAAATGAGGTATCATGGAAGCTCAGACTATAGATTTAAACCTTCTTTTTAAGTGGATCTCAGTACAATCTTTCCAGTCTGTTAATAATCTCTGTAGTCTTTGACTTCATCTTTTTTAAGCAAGTTTAAAAGTAAGGAAGATAAATAGTTTTGGGGTTTTTTCCAAAGGTCCCGTGATTAGCTGCTAATTTTGACCTGGCTTCTTTCCAGAGAGCCCTCCAGTTAATTTTTGGTGCAATGAAAATGACAGAGGGTTTTATTTGACACATATTTAAGTATAAATCACAGTAAGAAAAAATACCCTTTTGATGATAAAAAGTAAATTTTCACTCTGAGTTCTCATTTTTTTTGCTTAAATTCTGTTATATCTTGATTCTAATTTTGAAAAAGACCTTGCTTTTTTACCATTACAGTTACCATTCATTTATGATGATCTCAATTACAGACCAGCACCAGTGTATAAGAATTTCCAGATTAAATAGAACAGAAAGTTCAAAAGAATTGCCAGTATATCACAATAAAACATTTCTTTCTAAATTTCCTTATATTTAAACCTTTTTGTTTTCATGTACCCACTCCCTAGTCACCTACCTCCTTGCTATATAAATGCAGCTCAGCAATAGCCAAAACATGTATTACCAGCACTGTGTAAGAGACTGAAATGGATAATGGCTTAAACACTGCCAAAATCATCGGAAGACTTTTACCCACTGCAGAAAACTGCAAAGATCCAGCTGTTCATCTGCGACAATCAACACCTACATCTGCCCAAATATGCCTGCTAATTGGAATTTGGACTGTGAGGGGAACTTGAGATAGGATAAAGGGGGCACTCCAGAAGTGACACTGGAAGAGAAATTGGGATGTTGGTGGCTCAGTCAGGGAGAAGCTCCTGATCACCTCCCAGGTGCAGAAGGCCAGCACACCTGACACCTCAGGCTACAGCTGGTGTTGAACCAGATAAGGACAGAGCCAAATCCTGCAAGGCAAAATATTTTTTCTTTGTCCTTATTCAAGTAACTCAGCTATGATAACTCTCCTTCGGGGAAGTACCCGGACATTCACATCTAGCCTGAAGATATCCAACCCTGCTGATGGGCCATAATGGGTCATAAGGGACTCAAATTCATTGATGTAATAGGGAGCTGTATCTCAGAAGGTGTCAAAGACTCCTAAAGTGTCCCATGATCCACACTACATCATACAGTTGAAATTCCTCACTCCAAGGGAGGAACCTGGGCTTTCCTACCTGAGTGAATATAAACCAAGTAGCTTTTGTGTGCTGTGGATTTCACTGGGATTTCCTCCATCACCAGGTGATCCAGTCTGAAACTTTCACTTCAACTAAGATGGTGACCATCAACAAACATCCAGTTTGCCCCAAACAACTCGCATCTTGAGGTCTACAGGTGGTGAGGTCTTTCTACTCTTATCCTTCTTTCTCTTCCTTATACATTTTCTTAAGTGATATTTTTATGCTCTTATATTGTAAATAGCTATATACCTGTTTTTCTGTGCAACCAAATTATTCTACAGTAAAGCCTACATGTGTAAATTTAAAAACACCAGTCATTCAGTATTGCTTCACTCTAATCTACCCCAAGGGATCTATTAACAGTGTGGGTAACTCTCACCTTCCGGTTTATTAATAAGTGGAAAGCATAGCACATTATCAGCTGCCATGAAGAAAGTTCACTCCACTCCAGCCAGGCCCAGTACACTAACTGAAAGGAGAATTATTGATTTGTGGAATTATGGAAAAAATTGTTCTCTGGGAAAAAAAAAAAAAAAAAAAAAAAAAAAAAAAAAAAACTAAAACCCGAAACACCTGAATCACAGATTAATAGAAGCATCCATAGGAGTGGAGATCCACGATTGCCAGTGGTCATCTAGGTCAACTCATTCAAATCAAGGCTTCAGATCCAGGCTAACACTGGATTTAAGGATCTGGTTTTCCTGGCTAATTCAGGAAAACTTTCAATAAAGAAGGTCACTTAACCCTTGGAAAAACAGATGCATTTGTTCAATTCATTCCAAGGGATTCCTCTCCAAACCAATGTCCAATCTGAACTATCCATGCTATAAGTTAGAGTGTTTATCTCTTCTTACATTTCGTGCTGCACTTAACAATGTGGTTCCATAGTCTTACCTTCAGGTCTTAAGTTGCTATTAGGTCATCACTTAGCCTTCTTTTCACTAGACTGAACAAGCTCACTTCTTCTGCCTCTCCTTTCCTAGACACACCATCTTGATAGCCCACCCTTGGACCTTCTCCAATTTTTTCCTATGCCTTTCAAATCGTAGAGTACAAAACTGGAAACAATAGTGTAGGTGCAGCCTTAGCAGCACCAGGTATTATGGGAATAATAACTTCATACTGCCTGGTGACAGAATATTTTATGTTGTGGAACAATAGAGTTTTCTTAATTCATACAGCTGACTCATCGTCAGTCTGGTATCTGCCATAAACCCCACGTGCTTGGGGTTTTTTTGTTGTTGGTTTGTTTGTTCTTAGGTTTTGCTGTGGTTTTTTCTGAGAATATTATTCTGCCTGTTTTTTCTTAGCATGTTATGAAATCTGCAGTTACTCCTCTTCAGTTTCACAACTCTGCCTTTCTCATGAATGCATTGGCCCAATCCTCAAGTTTACTGAGATCACCCTGGGTGAAAGGTTAGCACTCTTTTTTTTTGATTCTGAATAGGTTTGCCCTTAAACACACAAAGTATTCAGAAGTTGCAGATTATAAACTGATGAGAGTTTTCACAAGGACACAGTAACGATGACTTGTTATGATGATGATGACTACATAATTTTAAAAATACCTGGGGTGGAAGGAGTGGTAATCTGATATAAGCAAGCAGCATACTTAGGTCATTGCATCGCCTCTGCATATCATATTTCACCCACATCATTAAGGCATGGAAAATGGTCTCTTCATCAGGAACATTCACATCATCACTGGCGAGAAGTTTATGGAGTTCTTCGGCAGGTAGAAGTAAAAACTCTTGATTTCTTATAACTTCCATTATATTTTCCTGAGAAGAAAAAAGTATTTCAGATTCAGCAATACTGCAAGAAAATAAAAATTACCATTAAAGCTAATAAGCCATAGGATTAGTCAATATCTGCCATACCCAGATACGGGTATGCTCTGCTATATCCTTGCAGCTCATGAGAAAAACAAAACATAAATGATTAGAGTTCAACAGATATAGTTGCAATTCATACATAAATATATTTTGAAAACAATATGAGGATTATATGGTAATATCATAATTAAAAATTGTCAGAATAAGAATAGCCTATTGTTCAAAATTTTTATAAACTCAGTTGTAATTGAGCACATTAAATATATTGTAAGTCTTTACATGTACATACTACATTTCCCTGGATATTTTCACTGTCTTTCACTATTTCTTAAATAACTTGTCAGTCATATAGTTATATTATGAACATCTAGATTTCTACACATATGACAAGGCTGAGGGGAAGATCAACACTTGAATTAAGGACTATTTTTGACCTTGTTTAGAACAGATTTTTAACATCCAGTTATCATGCAAATAGTTTCCAGCAATTAAGGTCTCACAGTATTGAAAACTATTATACTGTTGTGGTTTAGGAACAGTACTCCTCAGTTCAGTGCCCCCATTGAGACTCCCCAAAACATTGACACTCTCTTGCTCCCTTACTTTTCTCCTCACCCTTCCACACTCTGGTGGGCTGGAGAGGAAAATTGGAAGCACAAAAGTTAAAGGTCACTGGCTGAGATAGGAACAATCTACAGAAAACAGCAATGAGGTAAGGAAACAAAGAGTGACAGCAACAATACCAATGACAGAGGGTACAAGACAGATAACGAATCACACAGAACCACAGCTCACACACCCACTCACCCCATCCCCAACAGACAATACCAGATGGATCCCTCTGTCACATTTACTCGACCAGAAAGAACCCCTTCCCCTTGGAAGAGGTCTGTCCCCCCACTCCTGGCAAAGACATTAGGTTCTACAGACTAGCCTCTATGTCCTAGTTATGCCCCACTCCTGGCTACTGCAAAAAAAATTAACCTTGTCCTGGACAAATAAAAATAGGAATAACTAAAAAAACACAAAAAAACAAACAAAAAAACTTTAAAAGACCCCTGTAAGTGCCTAAAACATATATTAAAAACAAACAAACAAACAAGTGATGCATTTAGCTGTCTGAATCCTAAGGACTGAATTAAGCACTTCCTGAACTACCTACTCTACATAAACAGGACACAGTAGAATCATAATGCTACGGATATTTTTCTCCAAACATTTCTTTTCGGGGGCTTTATCTCTGTGGAGAAATTGTAAATGCGTTTTCATAATCTTGATCCATAGACAATTATAAGAAGAAAGTGAAATAATTGAAGACTGGAGGCACAAGGAAAAAGAACTAAATTTTTATATAAACTGAAATTGTAAAAAGCAATATTTGGAACAGTAAGTTGCAACATCTAATAGATGAAAAATAATAATTAATTTTGTTATGCTGATTTGGATAAAATTTTTAAGATGACAAGTGGGGAAAGAATGACAAGAAGGTCTCAAATATAAGCACATCAAAACTGAGGGAAGTGGATAATTCCACGGCTATACCCACTAAATTCAGTTTTTAGCATATCAAAATCCAATCAATCCTGCCTATAATTGCTCATTTGTCTCTGGACCAGGAGAGAGACTGACTGGTCATCAAAACTGAAATAGAAGTAACACAGTATTGCTAAGACATTATAAAAATACAAGAAAATAATGTGCAAGACTTAAAACATCAGAAGTATACTCTGGCTCTACTATGTCACATGCTGTCATTCTCTGACTCATTCAGTAGAAGGTAACCCTTATTTTAATTCTCCAGCTTCATACTTTTTAAAATGTACTGCTAAAGCATGTTTATTAAAAATTAACTGCATCTTATTTTATGTTAGGCAGCAAAGATGAATACAGCAGACCTAGACATGACAAAATAATGAAACAGAAGTTCCTTGAAATGTGTAATAAAAACACAGATAAAATACATAAGTGCAGATAGAATAAATTAGGCAAAGTTGAAAATCATGCTTATTATTATAAATGTGAATGTTTTGACATGTAAAACTTAACTTTCAATGAGTTACTTTATAACTCTCTTTATAGGATGCTGACACAACAGAAAATCAAAGATGTACATTGGCCATGGAGTATATTAAACAGGCTGTTAAGTTACCTTAACATAATTGATAATTGGATCAAAACATGACTCAGTTCTTTTTAAAACTACTACATTAAATGTCAGTAAGTCCCTAAAAATGTAAATTTTTCTGGATTGAAGTTTTAAACCATTACCTCCTGGTAAAGTTTAAATTGTGTGTCTAGAACATTTTAGAATAGCTTGGAAATGTGAGGGAACTAGTCTATAGGCAGGCACTTAACCATAAGCTGGCTTAATTCATTCTAATTAAAAAGTCATAAAACTCACAAAATTTCATTGCACTTCTCAATAAAATGATTTATAAGACAAAGTTTAATTAAGCCTGGTTCAACTGACATTAAATCCCATTATAAAAAAAAATGTAACTCTACCTCTTAATAGGAACCAACATTGAATTTTGCAATAGCATATTAATCCAAAGACCTAATATTAGAAGCACTGTGATGGTGGAACACATTTCATGAACTCACAGAACTTAATTTATTAAGAATAACATTCCAAGCAGGAGCTTTAACTTCATAACAATAATTTTAGATTTGATTAAGATTTTTTTTTTGGTCATCTTTAATTGTTTTTTATCTGCATACATGCTTAAAGAGAACTTATTCCAGCCTCTGTACTGACTGTTGAATCAAACAAAGTTTTCAGACAAAACATATAAGCTCAAATCTCTTTTTCTAAACATCTGGACTTACTTAAATTTCATGTTATTTAGGCATGAGTACTTCAGAAAGTAGCAAAAAATATTATGTTTTACATATATAATAAATAATCATATATATCTATATGTATATTATAAATATAATATACATAATTCTGATTAATACATAAAATCCAGGGTTTTGTTCTTCAGAGGTAAATATTTTTTCCTTCAACTTATTAGCATTTCCTGAACTGACTAATGAATGTCAAATCTTCCTAGATTCTCAGGTTTTGTTCCCAAGATTCAGGTGGTTTAAAGTCTCTTTGCTCTCTAAAAGGCTCTGAGCCAGACACAAGAAAGAAAAAGACTGGAGTCTTCAGGTTCTTGTTTCAAGGTCTTTTGCTTTGTTTATTATTTCTTATCTCATTAATTGCTCTGTTCCCAGCCGAGGTCTGTTCTGCAGTTCTCACATCTGAACACTCCCAAAGACTCCCAAAGACTCCCCGCCCTGGTCAGGCGCTGTCCTTCTTATACCATTTATTACGTCCTCATTATTTACCATTACCTACCAATGCTCACTATCTATACTGAACGGGTCATTTCTGCCTTGACCCAATCCCTTTGAACTATATAGTGCCCACATCACAGTAGAAGGTGGAGATGAAGAAGAAGAAGAGAAGCCCTGGACACCACCCAAAACTCTCCATTATTTTTCTATCAACCTCAATTCTAAAAACCCAAAACTACAGATTTTTCACCCAGTGATAAATTAAACTACTATCTTTTCACACTCATGTGATTTGTAATGTCTTCCCCAGTGGTGGCAATTTTTCCCATGGACTGAAATCAAAGACAGTGTCTTCCTGGGCTCTGTGCCAGGGTCTTAGACCCCTGTGTACACCCCCCTGGACGCCCCCCTGGACAGGGCTTATTCCTTCTTGCTCCCTTCCCTGACTGTCCTGCTGGGATTTCTCACCCTCCAGGGCAATCAAAGGAATGCCCTGGATTCTGACACTAGATAATATTTTAATTCCTTGAGGTTCATTTCATTTGGAGCAGAAAAGCATATTCCAATGACTAGCTGGTTTACCACAACAGAAATAATTTTTCATATGTTAATTGTGGAAAAATATCCACTTTTTTGTTTTGTTTTGTTTTTTTGGGTTTTTTTAGTGACTAACATTAACCTTCATTTTTGCACTTTAGGGAACCGGATACCAGAGATACCTGTGATGTCTTTTCGGGATACATTAAATAAATTTTAAATTCTCCTGAGATTAAGGTGCAAAATAGGAACTGAGGTACACATTTATAGAATCACAGAACCATTACAGCTGGAAAAGACTTAAGATCATCCAGTTCAACCATTAACATAACACTGGCATCTTGGCCACTAAACCACGTCCCAAGTACTACATCTCTGTGTTTTTTAAATACTTTCAGGGATGGTGATTCCACACTATTATCACCCTTTCAGTGAAGAATTTTTTCCTAATATCCAAAGGTATTTTTCCTTGGCATAAGTGGAGGCCACTTCCTCTCATCCTGTTCTACTGAAGTGCTTTCAGGAATGCCTAGGTCCTCATGGGCAGATAAACCTTTATTATAAGAACAAGGGTACTGAATCTTTAACCATGTCAAAGATTATGTGACAGAGTTGTATGAGTGTCCAGGACCTGTAATTTTTGACTCTAGTACTTTAAGAGGTTTTCTAGATCAGTCTTCACTATCTCATAAGTCTCATAAGATGCACTGGGCCTACTCTGTACACATCATTCACTTAGCCTTTCTATGTTTTAGTTAAGTGGAGTAGTAGATTTTTGTTTTTAATTCAGAAAATGTAACTCACAGTAGAAAGTATGAAAGTCTCTGAACCTGCTTGGAGGAAGCTGCGTCACTTGGTTACTCTTCCACTTTCCCAAAATGCCCATGCAGTAACTATTGCTGTGGGGTCATAGCATTTCAGTGGTAGAGCTGTTTCACTTTTAAACCTTTTTAGCAGTACACAAGGTTAGCATTAAATAAGCATGAAGTGCTAGAAGAGTAGAACCATGTAAAAAATGCCCCCCATCTGTATTTAAAGGTAGATAAGCAATGATACAAGTTTCTAATAGATTGTGCATCATAGGAACATAAAGGCTCTAATAAAATTAAATTATTACCAAATGGAATTTAATAACATATATCTTTATAATGATGTCACCAACACAATTGAATTTGATTTTTTAAAAATCTTAACTTGCAATGAGTATGCCATATGTAATCAAATTATCTTACAAAAGCTAGTTTTCATTGATGTTTATGTCATTGATTTCACTAATCAGCATGTATTAGTTATAATGAAGAACCTGAAAAATATTAAGAATGTCATATTCTGACAATTCTATTCAGAACCTGTTGCATCAGAGTTACCAAGGAAGCAAAATGCTTAAGAGGTTTTTTGGTTTTGGATGTAGGGGGTTTTATATAAAATGTTTTATATTTTTGTGATTGGGATGCTGTGATCTTAACAATTAAAAAATCAAAACAACATAAACTAATGCAAAAAACCAGACATCCATATACTAGGCTTTCACTTGGTACATCACTAGCATCCATAATATTTTAAGCTCATACTACTTTAAGTTCTCATGAGAACATTTAGATAAATAATAAATAGTGCATCTGGTTTTCATATTAAATCATACTGATACTATACATTCTGAGGTGATAAGACATGAAAGAAAATTTTGATTTTGGCCAATTCCCAAGCTATTTCAGTCTGGCATTTTTGCTGCTGTGTTAGATGGAATTCATGCCTCTTGTTTTATGCCCTGTTTTCCGTATCATGCATCATATAAGATTACACCCCCTTTACAATACCGTGTAACCTCTTCCCTAAGGAGAATGGACTCTTCAGCCCATTGTGAACTCCCATTAGACAAAGGACCAGTATTTATTAATATGTTTATGGTCTGGTTCTCTAGCCATATCCCAGATTCTGTCTGGAACCTAACCACATCTCAGGCTTTATCTGAGAGTGAGCTCCATCTGACCTATGGAACTATGTTTCTTCCAGCATAGATGCCAGCCTGCTGTTATCATTACAAAAGAGGTATTAAGGCTGAGGCTGGGATGTTAAAAGGACAGTGGAAAGTGATGCTATGTATCTGTGTATGCTCCTCTGAACTTTGCCACTGGGAAGAGAGATAAGCCAGTGCTGCTTTTTGAGGAGAGCAGACAGCAGGTTAAGGATAGAAGAGACTGTGACTATGGGTGCCATCTCATACAGCTTACAGAAATCTTAGTATGAGACTTCTAGATGACTAAGTTAGGCTTTCACAATATAAATATTTTCTTTGTTTACTTGCATCTTTTGATTTAATCAAATAATAATAATAGAGTTTTAGGATATGAGGCTGCAGAATTAGACCTATTGCAGTCTAATTCATTATGAATATGATGCAGCATTCTGGGATTTCACACTCTAAGGGTAGCTCACAACCAGCTGCTCAGAGACATCTGCTGATATGCCAGTTTATTATGATAAACTGTCTAAAACTTTCAAGCAATGTCAGAATGATTAATATTTTTCCTTTATTGGTGAAGGATCTTGTCTCACATCCTGCATATATTCTTTTTCACATCTAAGAAGATTCAAGAAGCCTAAACCTGCACACAAAACAGGCACAATTTGCTAGATGGACATGTACATATCTTGCTCCCCATGACTTAAAAAAAATCTTCCAATGCTATCCTGCTGGAAGGTCCTGCATCCTACAAATCCTGGAACTTCTTGCCATTAGGCATCAATGTATGCATAACATTTTCTTCTTACCACGATATCTAGGAAACACAAATCTCTAGCAGGCTGTAAACCAATTTACAACTAATTTGTAGATCTTATTGCAGTTACAACTTCCTCGGGAGGGGAAGAGGCAAGGCTGGCACTGATTTCTTCTCTGTGATGCCCAGTGACAGGAGCCAAAGGAATAGCCAAAAATTGCACCAGGGGAGATTTAGGTTGTATAGTAGGAAAAGGTTCTTCACCCAGAGGGAATTTGGGCACTGGAACAGGTTCCCCAAGGTAGTGTCAAAACACTAAACCTGACAGAGTGCAAGAAGTTCTTAGGTACATGGTGTGACTCATGGACTGTCCTGCACAGTTGTACTAGATGATCTCCAAGACCCCCTTTAAACTTGCCATATTCTATGATTCTGTGCTCTGACTTGAATTGGTCCAGATTGATTTATTTGTCATCACAAACACAGCACAATTTCAAGTAAATAGCAGAAGAGATCAGCACTGTGAATCATCCAGAGGCAATTTGGATTTAAAAGGCTGCAAGTAGCAAAAATATAGAATCGCAATGCAAATTGTCACTATGGTGCAGTATTGTATAGTGTGGATACATATTGGTACTGACTCTGGTGATTGTCTGATTTTGCTTTTGCTTGTCTAATATTTACCCTTAGCACTACCCAAGTATGGAAAATATGAACTGGCCCAGCTGTTTAAATTGTGCTGTTTCCACAGCAGGAATGCAACCCTTCTCACATAGATAACAGAAGGACAATTTTCTGGATTTAAATTATAACACTTCAGGAAAGTAGTCACCATGACAATCTCAGTTTCTTACTCTCCTAGCACTACTGCTCCTTTTTTCCTACTGTACTGTTTTTTGGCTGTGATGGAGCTCATTTTCTTCTTAATAGCTGGTGCTGTGCTGTTTTTTGGACTCAGTATGAGAATAACGTCTGATAACATGTTGATTTATATAAAGGTGAGCATATTTATGTCCTAATAGAACCCCGTCTTGTTTATCCTGATTATTGGCACAGAAGAGGAAAACAAGGAAAATGGAGGGTAACAAGTCTAACAGGAAACTCACATAAATCAAATCTGATTAAAAGAAAACTAGACGTCAGAAAAAAAATTTCCTTGCTGTTAAAGCATTAAGTTCTGGAACAGATTCCCAGTGGAAAGGATGGAAGCATGTCTGTTAGAACCAGTGTAATAACATAGGATGCAGTTTACAAAAGGGAAGGAGGGAAAGGTCACCTGGTCCAACCTCTCTGCTCAAGCAGCTTTATCGTAGAACACATTGCACAGGACTGTGTCCATACGGTTTTTAAATACCTCCAATGAAGGAGACTCCATAAGCTCCCTGGACAACCTGACCCAATGTGTAGTCACGAATGAGGAAGTTCTTTCTCATATTTGGGGAATTTTGGGAATCAGTTTCTGTCTATTGCCTCTTGTCCTATTGTTTGACACCATCACCTTGACACCCTCCCTTATCATATTTACATACACTGATGAGGTCCTCTTTCAGCCATCTCAGCCAAAGCTGAACAGGCCCAGCTCCCTCAGCCTTTCCTCATAACAAGGATGTTCATCATCTTCAGAGCCCTCTGCTGGACTTGCTCCTGCAGCTCCAGGTCTCTTGTAATGAGAAGCCCAGAACTGGAAACAGCACTCCATGTGTGCCTTCACCAGGGGTGAGTAGAGGGGAAGCACCACTTCCCTCGACCTGCTGGGAATGCTCTTCCTAATGCATCTCCAGGATTCTGTTGGCCTTCTTGGCCACAAGAGCTCACTGCCAGCTCTTGGACAGCTTGCTGTCCATCAGGACCCCCAGGTCCTTTCCATGGCCTGAGAGTTGCTTTCCAGCAGGCCAGTCCCCAGCCTGTGTGATGCACAGAGTTATTACTCTCCAGGTGCAGGACCCTGTTTTGCACTTGATGAATTTCAGACAGTTCCTCTCTACAACCTGTCCAGGTCCTTCTGAAGGGCTGCACAGCTCTCTAGAGTATCAGCAATTCCTTTCAGCTTTGTGTTAAACAGTTTCTCAAAGCAGGAAACTGCCTTAGAATGCCTTTCAATTTTTGTTTCAAACCAGTTACCCTTCTGTTGAGCCTAATAACATCTGATTCACTGAAGATTGCTTCCTATAAAGGCATCAACTCAAAAGACATGCGGAGATGGATAATTTGCTGCTTTCGCAGTAGCTTTCAGCAGCAATCATTCTGAACGTTAAACTGTATGTCTAATGCCCCATTTGAACTTGTCTGTCTTCTACTCATCCATATTGGTTCCTATTATGAATTTCTCAGTTTGATTAATGAGCCCATTAGCACCAAAACTTAAAAGCCTCAAAATAATCTCTTGGGTCTTTAATAACTCAAAAGGGCTGAGTGATTATGGCCTTGCTTTTACAATTCATTCACAGTCCTGTAACTGTTGTAATGTTCAGGAGTGAAAACAAGTTACTTAATCATTAACACTCTTCTTTGTGGTAACACCTAAAATTATACTTGTAATCTCATAATCATTCAGTGATCTATTCTGACCCTACTTAGCCTTGAAGTGTAATGGAATACAGCACAAAGCAAAGGCTGAAGGCATATGCAAGATCGTATCTATAAAAAAGTCTCTACTTTAATAAATGATTTATAAATACTGTAATTAGGACAGTATTTCAAAAGGTAATTGGAACATCAGTCAGACCACCAAAGTGATTTTTTTTTTTTTATATTCCTGTTCTTCAAACTTGAATTAAAAACAGGTAGCCGTTTAAATCAAAACGCATTCATGGGTAATTGCAAGATCATAGAGGAAAAATGTTTTTCTCTATGAGTCTCCACACCATAAGGATTTGCAACAATACTGTTTCTTCTATCCTCACTAAGCATCTCAAAGCTTATGTGTTTTGTGTCATGTTATGTACGCTGTTTCTGGAGAAGGTTTCAGTTAATGTTTCGTTTGAGGAGTGAAATATTTACACATGGTAGTTTATGTTAGTATTTCCTATACAGTAGTCATTTTAACTGAAACCAAATGTTTAAAATATTATATCAGAGACATATGAAAACATTACATTTCTAAATTATTTATAGTAAATTATTGTATTGAAAAAGTATATACCAGTCAAGAGCGTTCTAGAAAACAAAAAACCCACCACAAAGCTCAGGAAAGGCCTGAGTTACGAGCCTGAATCATTCTCTTTATACTCTCTTTTCCACTGTTGAACTCCGATTCACCTCTCAACTAGCATCCAGCATAAACTGAAGCATTCCTGAGAATTTTAGTATGGAGAAGGTGAATATATTTCAAATTAGACAAACATCAAAACACAAACACTATTCTGAGAATGAACTACCTATCAACTGAAAGGAGACTTCCAAAGATTTCCACACTATAAGCAAGTTTGAAGAAACTCCTATGGTAACCACTTTCTGACAGCACTTACAACCTTCAAGCGCATTATTAAATCCAGATTAATGCTCAGGAATCATGATACAAGTTCAACTAATATAGGCCCTCTTCTTGATGACTGAATTTTTCAGTCCACAATATTTCACAATATTTTTCAGTACTCCACAATATTTCAGAAAATAAAATGATTCACACAAAGATGTGTGACCATTAACAATGGAATTTCCACATTTGTTCCAACAAAATAATGGCATATAAAGTAAAACAAGCACTGTATTTACATTTTAAGTGATTCTCAACATATAAGTGTGCTGAAAACTTGTCACATTAGGTTGTTTGATAAAATACTTTAAAATACTATTAAATGAGTGCTGAAAATATATTAATCTACTGTGTAAATCCCAAAAGACAAATTTCAGACTGAAATGAAATTGTAAAACATTTGTCACCCTGCACATAATATTGATTATACTGACAGTTATTCTTGTTTTATTGCTGCTTTGGAAATTACAAATTTGGAAGGAACAGACATTATGTTTCACTCTTTCCAAGAGTGAAAGTTAACATCAAATAATCTCATGCTGTCAACTAACTGTAATATGCATTAATTTCTCAGTGTAAGTTCTTTGTTTGGAAAGAGAAGGAGGCAAAGAGAACTTTATGGCTGCAGCTTGCTGTTGATTGTTTAGGTTTTTTTATTAGCCTATGTTCAAGTTCACAGAAACTCATAACCACTAAGGTTGAAAAAGTTCTCTAAAATTATTGAATCCAACCATTAACCCAGCACCATTGTGTTCACCACTAAAACAAATCCCCAAGAGCCATATCTACACACCTTTTGAACACTTCCAGGGATGATGGTTCCACCACTTACCTGGGTAGCTTATTTCAATGCTTGAGCCCTCTTTCAGTCAAGAATGTTTTCCTAATACTTGATCTAAATCTCCCGTGGTGCAACTTGAGGCCACTTCCTGTTGTCCTGTCACTTCTTACTGTGGAAAGAGATGAATCCCTTCCTCACAGCAATCTCCCTTCAGGTGAACTGTAGAGTGTGATAAGGTATCCCCAAGCCTCCTTTTTTCTGGGAACCCCAGCTCTCTCAGACACTACCCATAAGATTTGTGCTCCAGACCCTTTATCAGCTCCTTCTCTTGACATGCCTCAGGTCCTCAGTGTCCTTCTTGTAGTGAGGGGCCCAAAACTGAACATGGTATTTAAAGTGTGGCCTCACCAGTGCCAAGTACAGTGGCACAATCCCTGCCCTGCTCCTGCTGGCCACACTGCTGCTGATACAGCCCAGGATGCCACTGGCCTTCTTTGCCACCTGAATCATGTTCAGCTGGCTGTTGACCAGCAGGCCCAGGTTCTTATCTGCTGAGCAGCTTTCCAGCCACTCTTCCTAAAGATGGTAGTGCTGAATGACATTGTTGTAACTCAAGTGCAGGACCTGACACAAATAAACAGAACTTTTTTTCTGGAAATAAATAGAAACTATTACACAATATTTACACCTGAAATCCACAGAATCACAGAATTTCTAGGTTGGAAGAGACCTTCAAGATCATCAAGTCCAACCCATGCCCTAACACCTCAACTAGATCAAGGCACCAAGTGCCACATCCAGTCTGTTTTTAAACATATCCAGGGACTGTGACTCCACTACCTCCCTGGGCAGCCCATTCCAGTACTTTATCACTCTGTGAAAAACTTTTTCCTGATATCCAGCCTATATTTCCCTTGACACAGCTTGAGACTGTGTCCTCTTATTCTGTTATTATAATGCTACATAACGCAGCAGATTAGAAATAGAAACATTCTTTTAAAAAAAAGTATTTGAAATAACATGAGAATTTGTTCAATTTTTTGTAGTGGATCTTCTGATTCTCTTATGCTTTAGAAGCTACCCATTATATTTAAAAATGTATTATTCAGATAAACTTATTGATAGCTGATAGTCTTGCACAGCATTTAGGTATCTAAGTGATTTGCAGTGTTTAAGTGCTCACGGGACATGGAAAGGGTTACATGGGCTTAGAGCAAAAGGTATATTTGTGACCAGTGACCAGATGTAATTTTGAAAAGGATTAGGAGTTTAAATAGTGAATACTCTATCTTCTCCATGTATTAGAGATTTTGAAAATTTGTGATTTTAGTGGTTTTCTGTATGAGATGCTTAGAAGATCTTTAGAAGAAATTTATTTATTTGAGTCTATTTAAGTTTTGCCTTCATAGAATCCTTTGCAGCCAAGTACATATTTTAAACACGTCTATAAAAGGCAAATATTCCTTTTTTGTTGCTGTTCTACTTTTAAACCTGTGGCTGAAATAAATTTGATGAAATCTCCATTCTTGATGGAAATAACATCCTACTCTCTCTTTCAAGGTCATTTGTGTCTTAAGTGTCTCTTAAAGCCTCTCTAGCAAATTTTTTTCTTCTCACTAAGAAAGACACTACATAGCAAATACAACCTTATCTAAAATAAGCAAATTTGCAGCTAACTTTGAATTTTATTGAAAACTTGGAAATGTTGATAAACTCTGGAAGTTCTTGTCTCTTATCAATTCTAGTTAAACATAAAAACCGACAAAAGTAGATACTATTCTGCACTTCTGTTTCATTGTACATCAATATTCTGAATGAAAATGAATCAAAATATCTGTATTTTTATATATATACACTTTCTCCAGCAGGTACTTGACAAAAATCTTTAATAAGAGGTATTGTAATGTATTTCCAAAATATATTCTGGATTTCACTTCTTAAAAGGAAGAGAATTTTACCAAGCATAAAATAAATAAGTCAGCTGCAATACATCTCAGCAGGTCTTGATGCATATAACAGATTAAGAATGTTAAGACTTAAGAACATATGTTTAGAACATATGTTATTCCAAAGCAATTTAGCTAGCAAAATGTTAAAAAAAAAGGAGAGGATTTTAATTCAGGACATTATTCTACATAATTCATGAATGTATGCTGATATGTGTAAAATTTGTAATGAGAAAAATGCAAGTGTTTAAAAAACAGTTTGCAAAATCCTTTCTGTGGATGTACATTGTGATAACTTTCATGAGGAAGCCAAAGCAATATTCTAAGATCCACGGCAAATAGCTAAACTATCAGGTGTACTTCTGAATAAATTCTTAAGATAATATATTTCTAAAATTGTTATCAAATACTAATTAACATAAAGTTTATTTACTCCCCTAGGAATTTCACAACTCTAGCTCAGATTTTGTCTAAACCTATGCCAAGCTGTCTAACAACCACCATGATGAACTCTGTATAGGTTTTACAGATGAATTAAACAGGTTTAAAAAAAAAAAAAGTTTGGATGTCTCTAAAATACAGATCTTCAGAAGACTAGCAAAGAGCTTTAGCAATACTTTTAGTTCATGCTCTGTGTGTCAGAACACGGCTCCTGTCTTCAGAATCAAAACTATCAGTGTGCTCAATCTTATGAAAAGCACAAGACTGATGGAAAATTGATTGGACTTGGATACAATCTTGTCACAGGTCCAATTCCAAGTAGAAGATATTTCATAACAGCTAGTGACTTCCATAGTTCTGACAGTTTTCACTTATGTGAAGAGATTGCATGTACAAGTTGCTATTTTCTAAATAAGTAGCATAATTTCTGTGTGAAACACTAATTATTAACTCCACAGTAAGCCCATTACAGGATGCAATAGAATTTACAGCTACATTCCTAGGCTGACAGTTTTGGCTTTTTGAGCCACAGATGTAGTTTTTATTGCTCTGACCCCAAATTTGTGCACAGAATGTGCTTAGTTTATAAAGTTACCTGTTTAGAGGCGACTATTTAGTAATAATTTACAAGAAATACCACATTTCTTTTAAATTATCTTCATTTCAATTACATGAGTAGCAAGTCAATAATTATGGGTATTATCAAATAAATGGTGTTTTTCATAACTGGAACTTGGTCAGTTAAGCCCCAAATATACAAATACATGTGTATATGGGCATGTCAATGTATAAATTTACACTTGTATAAGACATCACATCACAGACTTTTGAATCTGATCTGAATCATAGCTCTATTCTCATTAAATTTCTACTGAAAATTGAAAATTGCACAATGCCACAAATAATTACATATGAGTGTTATGTGAATATTACATTTTCCCTTGGTTGCACAGCAATGGAATGTAGGAAATTCAGAAATTGCATCAGGTTGGCTGATGAAACAGGATGCTCACAGCCTTATTGAGTCTAGCTTGGAATATTTCCAAGCACAGAGATTCCACAGTCTCTCAGAGAAAATGGCTACAATGAGTACTACTCTCACTGTGAAGATGTGTTTTTCACTTTGAACTTGGTACTGGTGCCTAGTGTCCCTTCATTGTGCACCTTCAAGTAAAGAATGATTTTATCTCTTCCATATCCCCTGGTAGGCAGCTGAAAATATCATCTCTCTTAGGTCTTTTCTTTGTGAATGCCCCCTCAGGTTCCCTTCATATATTGTGTGCTTCCTGTTTCAGATTCATAGCTGGTTCAATTTGCTCATCAATCGAAATGCCACCAGCCGGAAAATGTATTCCATTACGGCACCGTGAGTAGAGGGGAGTAATAATTTCTTTTAATCCCCTGGCTAATGCAACTGAGTATATGGTTGATCTTTATACAGATGTTGTATGCACCTTCATCAGAGGAGAATATTTTAATAATTTCAGAGGAGAGTCCACACATTAAAAACTGATAATGTTGACTTTAACTACGTGTCATTCAGATGGTGTGTAGACTGTGTGTTGTTCTCCATTCAGCAATCCAAAGACTTGTATAATAACTTTTTAAAAATAAATCTTAGAGAAAAGTTGCTCATGCAAGAATAGACCATGTAAATCCAAAACATTCTGGTATGTTTTACATGTGAAGCAAGAACATTGATTAACCTTTAGAAGCATTCCAGAAAATACAAAGCACGCTAGATGAAAGCAAAAAAAGAACAGCTTTCCCCACCCCTGCAAACAGCAGCAAAGCCAACAATATAAAACATAAAGCATCTGAGATATAATAAAATATCAGCTTTGACAAAGCTTGAATTTATTCATAGCAAGCTATAATATTGCTACATGCCAACTAAGAGGCCTTCTGTATAAATTAAATACGTGGGGAGATGAGGTATCAGCACCTTCTTGGCACATACTGGAAGTTTAAGAAAATGAAAAGGATATAAGTGTCTGAGAAACAGCTTTGAACTTTTAACTAGAAGTCTTAAAAACCTACTTCAATGTAGGATACAGAAGAAGGAACTAATGCTGTATTACCTTTAGGAAAGTCTTTAATGAAACACAAGTGAAGCTATTAATTGTCATTAACCTTTGTATTTTGAGGAAAAGCAATTTCCTTACCTGCCTGGCTGTGATAGCAGTGTCCTCAGGCTTTACTGTATTTTGTTTAACCCTACTGCAAACAGCAGCTATACTGTCCGGATATAACCCTGCTGAAAGAGTTTGAAGGGAAATATTTTTTTTTTTTTTTNCTCTTCACCTTCTGAAAAATTATATTACTGTTGAGCACAAAACATTGCTCTTAAAACAATAAGAAATCTGACAGGTCTAGACCTATTTAAGACTGCACTAGGCTATACTGAACTACCAGTACCACTGGCAAAATTTGGCTTTGTGAAATTGCAGATTTAAACAAACACATTTTGCAAACTTACACAATTTCTTTTTTTGTTTGTTTTTTAAATTTAGCTAGCATAAGCAGAAATCACAAATCAACTCCTTAATTGCAATAGGAAGTGATACATAAAAAGCCCAGATGTAGCTTAGTTTAATGAATGGAAAAGATTCTCTGTGATTCTATTAATCATCAGTACACAAGAACAGCAGTATTTATGCCAAAGGGTATATGCCAATATGCCTGTGAAATTTTGTATTTAGAAAGAACAATTTAAATCATAAGAAGTTTAAAATAACATCTCAGAATTGACAGGACCTCAAAATAATATAATGGAAATAGGTGAAATTGATTTTTGATTTTGATATCATGTCTTTTCAGTAGGTTCTATTTTATAAATCACATTAGATTAATTTCTTGAGCAGCTTTATCTAGCCAATTCATTACCAGCAGGGGAGACTAAAGAATTCTAACACAGATATAAAAAATAAAACATAACAGACATTGATGGAAATATGCTGATGAGAGAATGCTCAGAAAGATTAGTTGAGTTTCATACACATTTTCACGATTAATTTACCAAAATAAAAAAGCCTAATTAACTAATTGCTAAGCTAAAATCACAATATAAATAAAAAGAAATTTTGTGACCTCTCAAGGTGTATTTTTTTCTAATTAATAATTTAATTGAGATGTAGTCACAGAATAAAGTGGTAGAACTTAAGAGTCCTTTTTTGTTATTGACTCTAATGATGATAAAATACTCCAGAGGATACAAAAGCTTAAGCTCTGCCCCAAGAGTGCAGATTGTTTCCATAATATAAATAATTAGTTAAATAGAAAAAAAAAATGAACAGCATTCCTTTACTTACAAATAACCACCCTTAATCTTGCACAGAATACTCAACATATCTGATTAAATAAAAATTTCATTTGGTGTCAATCCAAAAATGAAAGTTAAACACTGGGCAAAGTAAAAATAAATGTTTTGGTAGTGCCATCACATTAAAGCAGCACCAACTAGAGCAGATCACAATCTAAAAGATAAGAAAGAAAGTTATGAAACACTAGGAAGTAAGTTCTTGTTTACCTTTATCTATTAAGTCTACATTAACATGAACTAATGAACAGTGTTTTTTCTCTTGCATTTAGTAGCAAAGTAAACTTGTACATCTCCTTAAAGTTTTCCCAACCTAGGCACCTCTAATCTCAGCAGGCTAGGAACCTGTTGGGTAAAATTTGCATAATTATAAAGCATATAACATTTCTCATACTGAAAAAAAAGAAGATATATGCTAAATAAATACAAATATTAAGCAATGCCTAAAATAAAACAAATCTGAAAAGTGTCCAATTATTTTATGTTTCTTTTCTTATTAACAAGAGTATATTGCATAAAGATATATCAGGGATATGTAATGGAAATTTAATGGAAATGAAAAGGATATTTTTTATTCAAAGCTAAATCAATGAAGAAAATGTTTTACATGACAATGTTTATACCTCACTTTTCTTAAATCAATCTATGATAGTTTTCCCATTATGAAAGGAATGGATGAGTGAAATTCCAACCTGCTCCCTAACAAAACAAACAAATGTACTGAATAAATATTAAATCACTACAGCAAATAAGAAATAACTGCTTACTCAACTAATGAAAATAGAGTAAGTATCCTTGTTTATGTGGAACTGTAGGCACCACTAGAATTTAGTGTCTTTGTTTGAAAGGATGACCTTTTCCACTGAAATCTGAAAACACCTAAAATAATTTTAATACTTTGACAACTTTTCAAGTATCTGGTATTTGGAGCACAATTCAGGAGCTTGTTTTTGATGTTTAGGATTTCTACATTTACAAAATAATCTAACCAGTGAAACTTGAATAGTTATAGTGACAAGGCTACATCTGGCTAGTGAACGGTCACATATCCCTGCTCTAGATGCAGGAATTGAATGAACCATGAGCAAGAGAATTATTCTTTGAAAAGAACAAGTGGAGGTCACTAATTTCCATAAATGTGGAAGCCACATTTTATATAATCATTAACAAAAAATTGTTTCATATTTAATCTCTAAGTAGCTATTGTTACCCTGAGATTGAAGACATTTAAATGTCCTTTGGAGAACCTTCTATTTCTCCACTAATGACAGAAGAGGCCTGGAAACCAAGCTCAGACCAGGAAACCAACATTAACATGACCAAAACATGCAAGCTAACTCTGGCTTTTTGTTTATATTATGAATTTTAAAAGGTCAATAATAAGTGTGCATTGGTGTAAGTATGAATTCATGGATGAATTAATATATATAGATATATTTTTAATTGGGATAAAGCTATTCATTATTGACAATTATGTTTGCAAGGAAAACCGAAATTAGATGTGGGCTGTATGCATTTTTTAATGCCATTTAATTTATTTAAACATATTAGAATTAGCACAGCATTTTGGTGGTATAACGTTTCATTTTCTTCAGTGCTTGTCAGCTCCAGATACAATATTTTAAGGATATTAATAGAAGTGAAGCACACACAAAAAAAAGCAGCATTGTTTCCATTAGTTTAATAATAAGCCAAATTTACCATCTGAATTATGTAAAAGGATTGAAGTTCTGTTTAAATTATGCTGCATATTGTACACATTTTACCTGTCTCTGTATTTTCAGATGGAAGGATAAATTCCCAAGTATGCAGAAAAAAAAGGAAGTTTTTGGTATTCTTAGAGGAAACCATCTGGATGCACTGTCTTTTATAAATTCTCCCTAGAAACACTTTACTGTAATGAAATCTTGCTATTCTTTCTTAAATAAAAAAGAAACTCTTCTCTATTGTCACTGGGATATAATGGCATGAGTTAGAAGTATTGCATCTCATGTAAACTACTAATCATCTGCATTTAAATTTATATAAATTCTAATGTGTAACGTGTAAGTAGTTCCTTTCTCCAGTATCAGAAATACTGACATTTTACTTATATATATCAATTCTTCATTCCTTGGATAGCCAGCATCTCTATAGGAATTTACATGAATTCACATATTTCTGTTAACGTTTTTAAATCCATATATTAAAGTCATTTTCAAACTAACTAAGATATTTAGTTTATATAAGTTTATTTAAACATGAGTTATGTGTGCATGCCATACCTTCATGACACTTGACAATGAAGGTTTCAAAAGAATGTTTAGGTATTAGGAAAGGCTCCAGAATCACTGGAGCACCAAGGTAAATTCCTTGTATCTTTCCCTTAGTAGGCACACCACAACCAACTATTACTCCTGCTGACTGAAATACAGCATGTTTCTGTGCTGCAACAAATTCTGTGTATCTCCTGCAAGAAGACTCTTCTCTGTGGTGACCAATGGGAATGGGTGACCCAAGGGAATGGTCTGAAGCTGTGTCAGGAGAGGTTTAGGCTGGACGTCACAAAAAGGTTTCTCACCCAGAGGGTGTTTGGGCACGGGAAGAGGCTCCCCAGGGATATGGTCATAGCACAGTCTGTCTGAGTTCAAGCAATGTTTGGACAACGCTCTCGGGGACATGGTGTGACTCTTGGGAATGCTGCTGTGCAGGGCCAGGATTTGGACTTGACCAAGGAGTTGACCTTGTGGATCCCTTCCAACTCAGCGTATTCTGTAATGCCCTGAAAAGAAGTCTACTGCTACAGCTTCCTCTTGAGCTAAGGAATTTCCTATCTTCTCTGATACTGTGGATTCCTTGTTTAGCAAAATTTCTCCAATGATGTTCTAAACTTCTAAAATGTTCCCCCTGCTGGGCAACCTGTTTAAGAGAACTTGGCCTTTGTCCCACACAATTCCCCTTCACTTGGTTTTCAGTATTCATGACTTAACAAAATGGCAGCCTGCTCCTCTGTTGCACCTTTTTAACAGGATATATCAAGCAATAACAAGGGGAAAAAATAGATTAGCATGACAGAGATATTTAGAATCAAAGGCAGGAAAACCAGTCAAGTCATTAATTTGAAGGGCTTTTTTGTATATCAAATATATTCTGCATATACAGTTCACCAATTATTCTGTGACTAAGAATAACTTCTGCTTTGTCTCAATTTTATTCAAACATATTCAATCTTGAGATGAAAATACCTGGAAATGGAGAATTCAATGTTTTTCTCTGCGGTTGTCCCAGTTCATTCCAGTGTTTAAGCAATCTTGTTGATGGAAAAGTACTTTATTTCCAATCCATCTAAACTGAATTGGCTCTTGCTATGATTTCTCAACTAGATTAAAGAGCTCTTTAGTTCACACTAGTTTCTCCCTGTGGAGATACACTGTCATCAAGAACCTCATCTTCTTTTCTTTTTAATAAGCTGAAACAGCCTGAGCACTCTAAGATATTTATTGCAAGACATTTTCTCTTGTCCTATAATCCTGTGTGTCTCCCCTCTTCACACCTTCAAAATGTCAAGTGCTGTTTAAAAATGGTGACATGAGAATTAAACAAATTATTCCAAAATCCACCATTGCATCCAGAAATTAGCTTCTTTTTTTTTTTTTTTTTCACAGCACCAGACTGACATAGAAGGGAGTTCTTTATCTATTACACACACACATATATATATGATATTTGGTTATTTATCTATATCTGTCTAGATATAGATATGGATATATAAAAATATATGTAAGTATGAAGACATATATGTATACTTGCATCACTATTGCATATATTTTGAACTCCAAGTTTAACCTTTATCCTAATTGTGGTAAATTACCTTTCAAGAACTTCAGTTTCTTTGAAGCATATCCTGCTCTGATCTGCATGTGGGAAATTAGTGCAATTATTATAAGCAAATTTAGGTTTCTGTTAAGTTTCCTGACATTTATACAATTAGTGGTAGATACACTCACCATCTCACTGTAACTACACTGCTATTTTCTTGATTTAGCAATTAAAATCTTCTTTTTCTTGCATTTGTCGAAAAGAAATAATTCAAATATGCACTTGGTACTTTCCACTGTATGTCCTTATTCACTGATTTCTACATTTTCTGCACTGATTTTTTTCATTACTTGTATTTTCTTAGCTAATTTTTGAGTTGTTTTTGTGGGTTTGTGTTTGAGGAAATTATTTTTTTGGTTAGAATACTATGTGTAAGCATTTCCCCTCCTTCTAGGAATGTGAAATTCAAGTAGTTTCATATCTAATTTTATGTTATACCTTTGATTTTAAAGATCTAGATCTCCTCAATATCTTGGTTGTAAATAAGTATTTGGTCAAGCTGATTAATTTATTATAATAACATTTTACTTTTTCAATCAAGACTGTAAAGTGCTACCCGTTTTTTTTGTTTGTCCTTCTTTTTATGCAAAGTCTTCATATCAATCAATTTTATCTTCGAGAACCAATGTTTCAGTGATGCTCTCAAACCATAAGGTCATGAATCTGCTTTGGCTCAGTAATTATTTGGTAAAGAAACCTGGCAACTTCTGGCCCCTTCTTTTATTAGCAATATTTAGCTACTACATTTTTTACATCTTCAAATCTTCCATAATGACAATTCCTCATAAAATCACTCACTTTTACAATTTGAAAAACAACAGCATTTATTGAAAAATTTAGTTCTACTGGTTTCCAACAGACACTTTTCACTATTTTAATATTCTTCCATTTTCAATTTATCAAAATTTCTTTCATAAGTGCTAATTCTTACTAATTACCTGTCTGCCACTCCATTAACCACTACTACTATTCACTTTCTTCCTTTAATGAAAAAGTCATATGATCTCATACTTGTGGAAAATATTCACAATGATCAACTTGTTGCTATCTGTATAAAATCCAGTTTCACACACTAAATAAAAATTTCTCCAGTTAGCTACTCTGTCTTAACCTGAGTGCATAAGTAATTACATATCACTATGATATTTCTTGTCCATTAGAGTTTTCTGTGCTCTAGCATTCTTCTCTCGGTCCTTCTTACTCAGAATATCATTTCAAATTCAGACCCCTCATTCTGCATTTGTTTTTCCCTAGGGTATGTAACTAACTCGCGGGCACATGAAAAATAATGTTAGTGTTAAGTAACCAGCCCAGGCAATTCTCCATGGTTGGTATTTCTCATTAATGCCCTGACAATCCTCTTATCTTTGAAAGATTTTAGACTGTTCAATTTATTAGAACCAGGTTTTGTTTGGGTTTGTTGTTTTGGGTTTTTTTAATAAACTCTCCTTTTCATGATAGAAGATACCCACATTAAAGACAAGCAAAAACCTCAGAGAATATCAAGTTAAATAATATATACAACCACTATCAAGATAAATAATACGTATATTTATAAAACACTAGCTGAAATATTCTTAGTACTAAAAGTTGTAAATTCAGCCTCTAGAGGCATATTCTTTACAGTTTGTCTGTTTATATTTTACATAATCCACCAGGGGGAGTTCTAAGAAAGAAATAGAAATATTGACAACAAACATGAACTCTTGGGGAAAAAAAGAATTTAAATGTGCAACTACCATGACTTACACTTTCTGTTGAGCACTAAAATTTCCAGTTAAATCCATGACAAGAAATTGAGAGTTCAGTAACTATGGATTCATACTGAAGTTGAAAATTCTAGTGTTCCAAAACAATGATGTAGGGGAGAATGAAACACAGCTACTTGATATTGAGTCTAATCTTCACTAGCTTGAGTACTTTTGAGTAATTATTGAAGTAAATTATATTTAACCTTGAGGCAACTGTCAGTCTTTTATTACGGGCACTTCAGTCATACAGAATATCCTTGTAAATTCTGGTTTCTAACAACATCAATGTTAAGTGATAGATTTTCCAACTTTTTCAACCCACAGAAAAGCCCCAAGAAATATCCACACAATTCTCTACATCTTGCTCTCAGCAATGTTTCCCTTATGGAGGACACTCAGATTATGTCAATATGCGCTAAAACACCCTGGCTAAACAAGTTAACATCAGATATGATGTTAATATGGCACCATTTTGAACAAATAATTCCAGGGATTGCCATCGAAGAAGCAATATAAGGAGGGTCATGAAGGAATATGCAACACCCTTAAAAAAAGTTGAAACAATCTTAATAGGGTGATTCTAAAAGTGTATGTGTTTGCCAGTTGGTATAAACAAGCATTAGCTTTAATGACTCTAATGAAATTATGTCCATTTAAATTACATTATTTTTTGCTATTCTAAACACTTTTTAAAGCACTAGATATGATAATGATCTCAAAATCAAGTAAGGCTGTTTCCTTCTAAGAAGCAACTGATTCATCTTCTTTTGAAGTATATTTTAATTTTTGAAGCAATCCAGAAGCAGTCATCTTCAGACAGGCTTTTGGAAATGCAATTCCAAAAGATTAGAAGTTTTTTAAAAGAATAATTCAAACAAAGAGGTTTTTTTCTTATTCCCATCTTTTCTCCCTTTTTTTCTTTCCTTTAATTTTTGAGCCATTCATCTTATTCTATAGAACAGTTGTTCTTTGCTGCCATCCTCCAAGTACCCTGGATATCACAAAAGTGGAGCTATGTACAATGGGATCATAAGAGTAATAAGACAAGCCTGATTATGAAAAAAGAAAAAGAATCTCCAGATTCCAAATACTCATGGGAGTGAGGATCATCTATAACTGTTAATTGAAAAAGTCTTCTCTACCTAGCAGAATGCTGAATTCATAGAAGTTTTCTATTCCCTAGAAAATTTCAACACTTGCAGCAATAATTACTGCTTTCATTCCATTCTGGCATTGCTTACATTTTCAGAAAATTTGGGAAGCATTTTTATGAGGGTTTTAAGTAATGAGGTCAAACAGTTTCTCATTTTCATTCTGAAACTAACAAGCTTCTTGGTTGTACTGATTTTGTCAGGAATAGAGCTATATTTCTTCATAGTAGTTAGTATGGGACTACTTTTGCATTTATGCTGAAAGCAGCACTGAAAACACAGAGCTGGTTTTACTATTGCTGAGCAGTGTTTACACAGCATCAAAGCCTTTATAATTATAATTACATTACATTGAACCTGACAGCTATAATTATATATAATACAGCTTATGTGTTATATATGTACATAATTGCATATTTATATACTGTATATATATTTATGAATGAAAAGCATACCTGAACAGTGAAGCTAACATACATTGTCATTTCCAGTCATCCTTTTGGATTTCTCAATATTTACAGCCTCTCCAGCTTAATTTCTAAAGTTTCCATTATGTATTCTCTGTGTAGAACAGAATTACTACCGACAAATATTAAGGATGTGTCTACTTTAAGTGACCAAGAGGTACAACCCATCATGTATGGAAAAGAGAGCAAAGCATGGAAATCAGAGGAAATTATTACAGGAGTGACATACAGCTATATTTCCAGGCCTAGCCTCCTGCATTTTACATGTTGTTCATATAAAAATCATGCCTTGTTGGTGATGTATAGTTTTGTTGTTTCTTTTTCAGAACAGGTTGTAAAAAAAAAGCAGATTCAATGTGGCTGATGAACTTTTCTATAAAGATCTAATTGTACTTTTATTATTTTCAGATAAAAGTACAAGGTTTTGAATATTTTTTATGCATATATATATATATGGTGTTCTGTTGTAGCTATCATTGTCTTTAAAACCTCTAATTCTAAATGACTTAGAAAAATATAACAGTTCTTAAATTATATATTTTCCATAAAGGGAAAAAAAAAAAAAAAAAAAGGAATTTCTGGTAAGAAGGTTTTCTG
>VWYP01022481.1:49962-60957 GCA_013400435.1 Pycnonotus jocosus
TTCTGGTAAGAATGTTTTCTGGTCAATAGGAGATGACCTGTTATTTCTTGGTCCCAAGAAAAAAATCCACCATGAACAGTTGTCAAGGAGGAGAGGCAGGCAGAAAGAGCACCAGACAGTGTGATGCTGCAAAATTCAATTTAATAATTGAGCCAAGGCAGCAGGTAAGCTGTGTCAGGAAAAACAGCCCATACACAGTTCCAGCTACCAAAGCTGGCCCTAAGTGTGAATTGGCACAATGGAACCTGGGGAAATGCAATAATTTCTGCAGCTCATTGTTGGATGCCTGCATAACAATATGCCCCTTCCCCTGTTCTTCTGGTCCCAATCCCTGTTACTGAGGAGGTGTCACACAGGCCACAAATAAAATCTGTCCTTAAAGATATGATGTAATTTTCTGGCAGCTTCAGGTTTTGCTCTTCTCTTGCTTGCTGACCCACAGCCTGTAACAAGGCTTATCACACTCTGTCTCTGTTAGACTGAGTTGTATTTTCATTGTATTGTCTGCTACAGCTCATTATATCCAGTCACCCAAGTCTTTATTAAGACAAGGTTGTGATGTTTCCACAACAGAAAAAACTTTCTGAAAGTTTGCAATACCTCAAAAAGTTTTCTGAAAATGAATAAAATGAAATGTTTTATGAAACAGCATGTAAAAAGTCTCAGGATGGAGTAACATCCTAATGAAATGGGGAGATCAAAGTCTTGTCTATTTATAATTTTTTTGTTGGGCTTTTTTGGTTTTTTGGGGTTTTGTTTGTTTGTTTGTTTGTTTTGGTTTGGTTTTTTTTAATATCAGTAGTGTTAAGTAAGAAGTAAAAACATACATTCTTTTGTTCCCTTGGCTCCAGTTAGGAAGAAATACTGGCAGATGATTTTTTTTCTCAGTATCTCTGTATCAAGATCTTCTAACATCTGTCATTATTGTATTGTATTGTATTTCTGTACATTGACAGAACACTGTAAAGCCTCAGTTTCTTATACTGCTTCAGGAAAGACCAGGGCTAACCTCTGCTCTGAAGTGTTATCTCTTTTTTCCCCAGTACTGGAAGCATCAAAAAACCATAGCATTCCTTGAGATTTCATTGTCTTTATTTTTGTATGACTGCAAATTCTTTCTTAGTCAACAGAGAAATGAGATGTCTGCCCTGCATTGTACTGAACACATTATTGCCAGATAAGATCAGACTGAATATTTTCAAGCCATTTTAACGATATGAGCTACTGATGATTTCAGAAAGCAGAGAAATGAATAGGGAAAAGAATGTTGGTGATGGAGTTTCTACAGAGTAAAATTTCTATTGATCATATACTCTTCTGTTTGCTTCAACCATAGTCCAAAGACTATGATTCCCTTTCCTATCATGTCTCATTCCTGTATTTTTCCTTCTTCTGTTTTTCCTACCAGAGTTCCCCATACTAGTATTGGTTCAATCACCCTGTCTAATGTTAGCTCTTTTTCATTTCCCAACAGATACATACAAAATCCAGTTAGACTGGATATTCTTTGTTGTCCGAGATGCCCACAGAAAGCCATAGTGGGTCTTCTTTGTACCCTAAAGGACTTCTTAATGTTAAAATCTTGGGAATAGCACAGAAAATGCACTTAAAGCTTATGTCATGCTTTCTTGGTATCCTTGACCTGGAAATTCAATGCATACTACATTTCAGAGAATTTAACCATCAACTAATTTTCTACATACACAATCTAAGAACTCATGTAGGGGTTTTATTTACCCACCCTTGAATACTTTCATGAAAACAAAGAAAGAATGTTTATCCCCAGTACTGGGACACATCCTTTAACCTTAGCAAAGACATGTAAAAATGCCAGGTATTTGATTTCACACTGGTGCACAGACTCAAAGGTTTGAATTTGCAGCTACAAAATTCATCTACCTTGTTTCTCATCTTCATTGTTTTCCATGAATGCCAAGAAAATCCTCCAAGATTCACAGTCTTTGGAGTGCTTTTTTTTAGTTTGATGTTTGCAGTTCTGCAGTTTGCATACTGAAACAGCTTCATGGTGATTTTAGGCACTCACCAATGCCTGTTAGGTTGAGTCTGCTTATCCTGAGCTGCCTCTAAGAGCAGTAGTTTATTGCTGCCTACAGTTTAGTCAGATGAAGCAAGATTTATAAATTGATATATTCTTCACTTGAGAGATTGAGATGTAGATCTGCTGATTCTGATCTCACAGACAATTAACATAACAAGAAGAAGAGACCTATCAGAGTACCCTTAGTATGTAATTATATGTCTAAAGCGTAGAAAGTATTAGTTCAATGGGATATTAACACTGCTGCTGAAAATTCAGTTTTCTGGAACTAGAATAAATTTAAAGAAAAAACAAAAAAACATTAAAGCTATAGGACTTGTGTATAATGTAAAAATGTTATTCAGCTGACAGCACTGCTTGTCAGCTTTCTCTAGGAATAATACAGAATTCTGCCATACTAACCTTTTTAATATAGCATCCAGGCAACCAAATTGAAGTTCCTGATGATTAAAAAGCCATCAAATTGTGATTAAAGCACTATAGACTACTTCTTTAACTATTTTCCTGTAGATTTCACAGCATTTTACTACCAGCAGTTGTCTTTTCTATTTCCTACTAATTATCTTGCTGTCCATATGCTAGTTCTTGAAATGCTCTTACCTTCCTCTTCTCCAACTGTGTCTTGATGGAGAGGTGCTGTAACATGCTATGTCACAGCTGTACTAAGGAGAACTTAAAATGAAAGCAGCACACTGTGCTAAGTGCTCATTATTGCTTTCCAACAAGAATCTTAAAAATATTGGAAATGTGAAAGGTAATCTATAAAGTGCAACTTCTTCTCAAAAAAGAAAAGAAAAAAAAATTTGGATTAGGAGTCATATTAATAGCAATATTAGTTTACATTAAAAAAAAAAGCTACTGAAATATTTTAAGAAAATCATCCTATCAAGAGAAAAAAAAGATCAAATTTTGTGATTCAATTTAAAGTGGCAAAGATTTTGTGACTCTTGCTTGTATTTACACTATTGCAATTGTTCACTTCTGTGTATCACTGGTCTGACTTTAAAGGAAAAAACCAGAAAATTCTAAACCTCAAAAAATGTATTTCGCAGTCAGGCATAATTGTTACTGGATTGCAAGTTCCCAAATGTTTTTCATTTTAATTTCTGTATCTCTGGTAACATAATTTACTTTAATTACTCTTGTGTCTTTGGAGTATTTTTCAACTTAATTTACTTGTCCAAGGGATGCTAGAGAGGAAGAATCTTATAAAAAAACACCCTTTAAAGAGAGTATCAGAATAGCAGCTTTAAAAATCAGAACTTAACTAGTCAAGTGAAAGGACTCTGTTTTCTTTAAAATTAGCATACTGTGTAGAGCTAGGAAGCATTTTTAACAGAGATGTAATTAAACTTTTTACTCCAAGCTAGTACTATGAGCATAAATGAGCATAAGAAACAGAAAATTGCAGGATGTTTTAAAATTTCAGTGTGTTAATGTTAACTTGTTGCTAACATGCTACTAATAGCTTACTGCTAATAAAAGTCAATTAAATGTTAGCTCCAGGAAACCCATCTGTTGTACATTGCTTTAAAAGTAAAATTAAAAAAAAAATCTGCACTTTTGCTTCATGTCATCCTTGGATACACAGCTCATATCTAAGACCACTGAAAACATACAGGAAACATATTTAATAACCTTACAGAATAACTTTGCTTCAAAGTGACCTCATCTAGTCACAGTCCCTGCTCACTGCATGTCTTAACTAGGTCAGGTTACTTAGCAACATTTTCAGTCATGTCTTGAATACCTCCAAAAGCAGATCTCAAAAATTCCAATGGTTATTACTTTCCTAATATTTAACTATGATTAGGATTAACTCCCAATGTTCTAAAAATATAATATCCAATTGGGATTTTCTGTATCCTAATTTGTGTCTGTTGCCTATTAATCTACACCCTCAACAACAGTCTGGCATCTTCTTGTCTGTATCCTCCCCATCATCTGTGCAGATGCAGGGAGCAGTAAGTTCTCCCTCAGTAGCCCAGGTACATCACGCCCAGCTTCCTCAGACTTCCCTCATGCACTTTTCCAGCATCCAATCAGCATGATGACCTCCCCTGGACTAACTCATTACATCCATGTCTTTCCTGTACCAAGGAATACAAAAGGAGACCTTTTTCAATATCAAAAGGCCTTTTAATACCTTTATTGGTGATCTGGATGAGGGTGCATCGTGAGTAAGTTTGCAGGAAACAAAACGTTGGGCAGGAGTGTCATCTGCTGAAGGGTAAAAAAGCTCTGCAGAGGGATCAGAAAGGCTGGATTGATGGGTCAAGGCCAGTGGTGTGAGGTTGAACATGGCAAAGTGCAGGTCTTGCACTTGAGTGATCACAACATTGCATTCCCATGCAACACTGCAGGCTTGGGGATGCGTGATTGTAAAGCCAAAAAGCTACCGAAAGGTCTGGAACATAAATTCTGTTGGAGTGACTGGGGTTACTGGGGTGGTTTAATCTGGTGAAAACAAGGTCCAAGAGAGACCTTATTGCTCTTTGCAACTACTTGAATGGAGCTTGTGTTGAGCAGGGTTTGGTGTCTTCTCCCAGGAAACTAGAGACAGGACAAGGGGAGGGAAGCTGCCTCAACTTGCACAAAGGGTGCTTTAGGTTGGATATCAGGACAAATTTCTTCACTGAAAGAGTGTTGAAGCATTGGAACAGGCTCTCCAGTGAACTGGTGAAGTCACTATCCCTGGATGCAATCAAAAGAATAAGTAGAAATGGCATTGTGACATGGTTTAGAGGGTAGGGTGGTATTTATTTGAAGGCTAGACTTGATCTTGGAGGTAATTTCCAACCTTAATGATTCTGCAAATCTGTGCCTTCAGCCCATTGCTTCAGCAAGCGCTCTAAATAGCAGCCTTGTTCTCAAACATATCAATCACCTCCTCCTGCCAGTTTGATGACATCTGCAAACTTGCTGAGAGGGAACTCCATCCTATCAGCCAATAATTACTGAAGTTGTTAGACAGCCTTGGACCCCAAAATTATCCCTGAGGAACATGACTATTTACTGGTCACCAGCTGGACTTTTTACTATACATCACATGTCTCTGGGCCTCTCTATCCAGTCAGCTTTCCATCCATCTCATTTTCTGTTTATCCATATGTCACCAACGTGGTGGTAAAGAGGTCAAAGTGGTCAAAACAAAGTACATTTTGAAGTTAAAAAAGCTGTTATCTGATCAGTATCTATTGAGCAGTGTGTGGTCAGCTGTGTTAAATAGTAGAAAGCAACCTTATGACCCTGTACATAGCTGATGTTAATCAGCTGGGACAGAGTTCAGCCTGGCCAGGATTAATTGATGCAGTAGCCAAGAGGATGGGTAGCTAGCACTCAAAGGTTACTCTATACCACCTCATATCATTTCCCAGGGATGTGGGAAGAGCTCCCTTCCAGGTCAGGTAGTGTGGTAGATGGAGCAATTGAGTATTGTTGTGTGGGGTTTTCCCATGGTGAACATGTGAATCATTTGCCTCCTTCTTGTACATTTTGTCATTTGTATAGTATTGTTGCTGCTACTGTTCCTTTTCTTATCTCATTACTGTTTCCCATGAATTGTTCTCATCTCAACCTATAATCTTTACCTTTTGTGCCTCCAGTTCTCCTCTCCAGTCCCACTGCAGGGGGAGGGGGAGAGAAAAGGGGGGGGTGAATAAGCAGTGCATGGCTTGGAGTGATTTAGTGGGAAAACTAGATTGAGGAATACTGCTCTTTAACATGACATTAAAGCACTGTTAAGTTACAATACTAGAGAGTTTTCTTGCCTCACTTGTTATCTGACTGTAGTTAAAGCTCTACTAACACTGAAATAAACCCCTGAAGTCTGAATGTACAACTACAACTCATTAATGTCTGTTATGACCATCTACAAATATATCAAAAATATTTTTCTTAGTTTGAATGTGGAGCTATGTTACAATATTTCAGTATGCTTCAGGATAAACTGTTGTAAATGGAAAGGTTTTACATATCACTCCTCCCCCGCTCCAGCCCAACAGGTTTTAACTGTGAAATTTTGTAACCTAGATAATAAACATAACTAATAAAATGATCACTGAAGCTCTTCACCATAAAAGATCATTAAAAAATTTGCATAAGGCATACACTTCAACTAAAAGAAATGGTTTCTCCATCTGCAGTACAATCAGAATTCTCAGTAAATTAGAGTCCATATAGAGTCAGTACTTGTCACTGAAATTACTTACGTGCTCATAATTAAGTTTGAATAATGTTTTGTTGTGCTGGGACTAATGACCCTTGCAGTGCAAAGCACAGAACTGCATCTCTGAGAAGCTAAACACCTCTTACCACTTCATTCCTGCAGACATTCTGCATCTCCCAGGCTTGGAACTGTAACATATGTTAGGGTCCTTTATATTGCTAACATTATGACTGGGTTACAGACATATCAATCACTTTATTCCTTTATGTTCTTCTGGTCAAGGAATTTTTACTTATGGCCATTCTTCTGCTCAGTGCATCACAGTAATTTGAAGATTTTACAAGTTTATGTTTAGCAATTCATTTTGAAATATGGTGAGATATAAATAGGGAACAAGCTCTATCATTTCAACTCTCAAACTGCAGTTTCAAGATGCAAAATGATCACTGAGGTTTAAGTGAAGTTTCCTGAGAGGTGAAGCACTGACAGATTAAATAGCTATATCTATGAGGTATTTCAATTTTCTGTTTGAAGCAATCAGGTTTAAGTCAAATGGCACAATAATGAGATGAAGAATCTGGTAATATATCTTGGAAGGTAACATTCTCAATTTCTAAACATCATCTATATATTGTAACACAAGCAGAATCATGGCCTTTACTGAGAGAGAGAAAGCAAATTACATTTGTATTCAAAACCAGACCAAGCATGAGTATTTTTTTTTAATAATCTCCCAGGCTTTAAAACCAAACTGCAATTATCTTTTTAAGGAAAAACATGACTTACTTTTCCTTTTTCTGTATTTACCAATCTAGCAAAGCAGTTGCTGTAAGAAGGGCTAATGGTATATTAAAGCCACAGAGTCCATTAATCTAGTATGGTCTATTACAAATCTTCACCAATAAACACACAATATGTGTGTTCAAACTAGAGCATATTTGAAAACATCTTGTACTCTGAAAACAATTGCATCCCAACTAGGTGGCCATCACAATTTCAAATTACATTTTACTCTGTTTTCTAAAGAAACTGATAAGTCCATACAGTATGACTTAAATTTCTGTCAAGTATGACAAGCTGATAAATTGCAGACTTTAGAGGTTAGCTTCCCTACATATGAAGCCCCTTATAACAGGAAGAATAATGAACTGCCACTAAAAATGCTTGCTAGAAGAAATAATTTGCTTCAGCTGATTAACATGTTCCATTTTACTGCTTTTACGCTCCTTTAAAAGAGACATCACACACGCATTTCACTCAACTATAATCTAACTTAACTCTGGCAATAAACTAGGAATTTAAACTTATCAGACATATGGTTCTGCAGATTGAAAGCTTTCAGAAATTGACAAGCTAGTAACAACCCAGATTGCAATTAAGTACAGAAGTCTTAAATCAAGAGACATGGATATTTGTGCTGCCATTCAAACTAGCAGATTCATTAAAAATAATTAAAAAAATAAAAATCACACCATAAAACACTGGCAGGGCATCTTCATACCTCAGAAATAAAACAAATTACATTAAATATGACATGATTAAAAAGGAAATTAATGACAATTTACATTTTTTCTCATATTAACTTCTTCCTTGTAAAGCTTTCATTGAAAATGCTGCCATCCAAGTTGCATTTCTAAAAAGTACAGGGAATGCAAACATAGAAATCTCCAGTGTTCACTGTTCACAACATTTTTATGAAATCTATCTTCCTCTTCTCTTCCACCAATCTCATATTTTGCTATATGGCCAATGTGTTTTCTAAGAGTTTTCAAACGTTATCTGGTTTTTCTTCACTGCTTTTATTATCTTCATTTCCTCACTTTCTCCCCTCTTCTATGAACACATTTGCTCTTCCTCACTCAGATTTTGCATTTCAAAATAATAATTTGATATTTGACACTGAAGACTAAATATCCCAGTAAACACCAGGGATATTATAGCTCTGCTCATGGAAAGGTATATATAACTTTATACTTAACAAATTTTATTTACATTACATAGGACATACCTGTGAGCACTATGCAAATACTAGTGTCCTGGAGTGCGAAGGAAAAAACAATGCTTTCTGTCACCTCAGAGACTATATATCTGCTCTTTGCCTGTGGTCAGCACTTTCCCCTCCTTTCTTCATATTCCCAGGTCTCTGGTGTTCCTCTATCACACTCCTCAGGGTATCTTCCTTGAACTGTGTAAATTCTTCCTGGTTATGTATCCATGTAGAAGAATTATTCACTTTTCTTTAAGTAGATTCTTTGATTGAAAGCGCTATACTTAAGATAGGCAATAAGGTACTCCTTCCCCACTCACAACTGGTCTTCCACACCCGTTAACATAAAATAGTAAGTCAAATAGATGTGAGCTGACTCACACTTAAAAGAAGTAACACAATGACTTTGAAAATATCACACATTGTGAAGCTTATCTTTTTGGGTTATGTTTTCACTGGGCCAGAAAAAAACCCATTGTTATTTCATGGTGATTATCTGTTTTTCTAGCAAAGAGAAAGCATGACTTATGCCTGTTTGCAAATGCCCTCAAAGATAAATCAGAGCTTGCTTATTAATTTCTCCTGGGTTGTAGTATAGGACTTGCACAAAGTATTCTTTCACCACCTCCATGAACTTTTGAATCCAAATGTTGGAGCAGTGTCTCTCCAGGCCCCTTCTCCCTGGGCCATTCTCTGTTAATGGCTTATCAAACACCGCCCCTCCCTCTAGTCTATTTGCTGTTAACGACTTATAGATAACACCCTCTGGGAGTTATTGTGCTGTCCAGGACCCTTCTGTATGACTCATCATTCCATTGTGAGATGCTCCGCCCAGGGGGAGGAACCAAGCATTCACAACTAGATATAATCTGGGATTTTGGGACAGTACAGGCCGCATTTGCCCACTGGATTTTCTAGAGGACCAGAGCTACATTTCCTACAGGATCACTGCTTCAAGAAGACCACCTCATCTGGACTGCTCCCATCACCCTGCTCAGGTTGTATTCTGACTCTGGCAGTGGTCTTTTGTATTATTGCATTTATTTTATTATATTTTACTTTCTTTTCTTTCCTTTCTTCTTATTAAATTGTATTTCTGACTCAGAGCCTCTCACGCGTTTTGTTTTCAAACCTCTACATAATTACAACTGACTTCCTCTGTCATCTGATCTGCCATCTTTTGTTGGTGATTTTCCCATTACACATGATTGAGATTTTAGAACCCAATATTAAAAGAAAAATAAATTATATACCCAATATCTGAGACATGGCACAGATCTTTGTGAACTTCCTGATATATTAGATATGTATTAGTCACAAGTCTTCAAATGTACTATAATGAGTAATTTCATTCACACAAAAATATTTCAATACATTTAAAGAATCATTTACAGTTTAAATTTTTTTTAAATCAACGTTTTTCTCTATTTTTTCATGTTCATATAACTGAAAACAAAACAAACTGAAAATATAAAAATTATATATATATAAAAGAAATATATTGATAAAAAATGTTAATTTTTTTCAAAACACATCTGTTAAGTCCTAATACAATTTAATTTGAAAGAAGATCACATGAATGTTGCTTTTACAGCTTATTTCTCTCTGCTGACAGAGGAAGGTCTAACTGACTAGCTTGGATCTGTAATACAGAAAAACCACATAACTTGCTCCCATGTAACATGGGTATAACTACCTGAACTTTAGTGGTAAAAAACACAGTTAAACCTGTGAATTGTAATGTGTTATTAGTTACAGAACAGAATAAATAAAATACGGACATAAATGCCGAACAACAGAATGAGATTCATTGAAATGTGCTCTATTACTTCAATAAAAAATTCAGTAGAGATATAAAGGGACCATTATTTCTCATAAATTATATATAATCTGCTATTTAAGTAAGTTTCATTTCATGAGCCAGATGTTTTAAATTTTGTCAAATGATGAAAAATCAAATGGCTACCATTATGATTTAATTTCTGAATAAATAGCATAGTTTTTTCTTTATTGATTCTGGTTAAATTTTGAGATTAATTCCATATCTGTTCTGTTAGATAAAACTAGAAAAAATCTTAAATATTATCAGATAAAATTCCTTATTTCTACAATTTCCTGTCTTAATCTACTTCACAGATGACTAAAAGGATGACTAAAATTCTTGACAAAAAACCCAAACCCACCACCCAAGAAAACTTCCCTTAATAGTGTTCCCATGCAGAACAATGACAATTACAAAGCTTCCCTAAAGCTAAACTAAAGTGATTAAAAAGTATCATGCTGATTTACATACACTTTACGATTATCACCTGTATGTGATCATGCATCTAAACAGGTTATAAACAGTTCTGACCCAGCACACTGTGCACCCATCATAGAAGGCCAATGGTCGTAACTTCACTGAAGTTTGTGGGAATCACCACTTTGATGGTTTCAAAAGGACTACTTATGATATAAAGTTCCAAATACAGAATATAATGCAGAATAATTTCAATCCAAAAACTAACAAGGTATTTTTACTTGTAGAGGGTATATAGAATTCACAAGATCATAATTTAGATATTCCAAAACTGCCTTACCATGGTGTAGTTGTGAGCCACCTTCATGAGCTCTGTGCACCCTTGTGCATCAGCAAATGCTCGTATTCCCAAACAGTTCGATGGGTGCAAAAGCTTCATTAGAAAATGGCAGCAAACCTCTACGACTTGGGGGAGCTGGAGGAGGCAGGCAGCTGCTAGGAGGTTTTCAATGGTGTCTTCTTTTAATTCCAAGCAGCCTAAA
>VWYP01022481.1:60963-78643 GCA_013400435.1 Pycnonotus jocosus
TTTTTTTATACCAAACAGCCCAAAAAAAAAAAAAAAAAAAGTATTGATAGCAAATGTAAACTTATTTACTTGGTATTTACAAAACATACAGTATAGAAAGATGGTTTTTATAAATAATTGTAGCTCTATATAAATAACTATATGGAAAAAGCAAAGAAAAGAAGGATTAATCTCCCTAAGCGCACATCCCACTGACCTGGAAATTAAAGTATTAGAAATATTTCTTTTTAAACTACTATTAATTCAACTATAAAACAGGCATTAAAAAAGGGACTGTACTGTGAAATGGAAGAGAAGACTTGGAATATCTTGATATCAGCCAGGTTGTGGATGGTTTTTTTGTTGGGTTTCTTTTCTTTTTTTTTCATTGAAATTTGTGATAAAACGTGTTATCTTCAGTGGCACAGAGCAAACCTCACAGCCTCTTACTTCCCTGAAAAGAATGAAATAACTGCCTACTAGATTATGAATAAACCCATAAATACATTTTCAAAACAAGGCTTAACAGTCTTCAAACATTGTGTTGCTTATTTGTAATGTGACTTTGGGATTAATATTATCTGAGTAACATATGACAGGCTTTTCATAACACATAGTTCCTCTAAAACACTGTGTATTAGGGAAAAGAACCATTAGTTATTACCTATATTGCACTTAATCCAGTAATTTCACAAGTCATTATCTTTACCTTGCACACTTTTTAATAAATAAAAGGTAAAATAGAATAAAATAAACTTTAAAAACTATTTAATTTATATTGCAATATGTAATTCTTGTTATAATGCTCCCTCCAACCATAATATTAAATTTTATTTTTACATTACAATCTTATAAATCTCTTACATTATTTATTTTAAAAGCTACAAACTAAAGATAACAAGGATGTTTTAGAACTGGGAAAAAAAACCCACAAGAAAATAAAATGTGTAAATTTAATACAAATTGTCAAAAATTACTTCTGATCTCATTGTGCTGTGCTTGGTAAAATCATTTCTGACTATAAGAGGATTGAGTGTATATTGATCTTTCTCTTAGAAGTACAGCTCAACACCTAGATAAACCCATTCTTTCCCCACACAAGCTTAGTATTTGTTGTCACCTTAAAAAAAAAATCTAAAATCTTAATAACTCTATTGCATGGCACTGAGTTCTAAAATCCTAAATTTCACAACAGCATACCATTGAAAAGAAAAGACCTTTTATATTGCAATACCAAACTCAAACTACAGTAACATTAACACTACACATCTGATCTTTTCTCCTTTCACTGTATCTGGAGCTTTTAATATAAGATGGAAACTGTGAAGTTATACTTTATTAGATTTAGTTGTAATACATCCCCTTGAAAGGTCAGAGCATCAGATCAAGCGCACAGCCTAATTTCAGTGGGTTTTTCTCTGTGTTTTTATTCTTTTAATAATGTCACATGAGTTTCTCTTTCTGTTATCTAACCTTTTCTTGCAATTTCTGTACGCCACGTCTTTATGCAATGTGGTCAGAAGGCACCCTCAGCAGCAGATCCTTGGCTGACCCATTTATTCATCAATGCCACTCCCACATTTGCTGCATGCCTGCCAGTAATGGCTGGTTCAACACACAATCTATTCTGTGGAAGACAGTTCCACTTTGTAAAGTGGAAGCATTCAAAAGACAGCTGTTTTCAGGTTAAAACTGACCATCCTGGTACTAGAAGCAAACAAAGCTAAAAATGTGCAAAAAAACTCCCAAAACAACCAAACCAAAACCAACCAAACAAACAAACAAAACCCCAACCCCACAAACAAGCCCAAAACAAACAAGCAAGCAAACTAAAAAGAAAGAAAAAACAAAAGGAATTTTAAACCTCCTTTTCTTACACGTTATTTATTTTTCAACAATGAGCTCAAAAAAGACTCTGGCCCTACAAAACTGATCTAGGTAGCGTTTGCAAAGTGATCTAAGTATAGAAAGAATCACTTTCAATATCCTAACTTTGTGAGGAAAGGTAACAATCTCATGTTTTCATCACTAAAGGTAGCTACCCTTAGGAGAAGAACCCAAAGGAATAATATGAAACCACATCAATCTATTTGCTTTCAGATTAAGATATTTTCCATTCACTTTAAGGTGCACTAGTCCTGGTACAGTATTAGTTGGGAAAAAGTTGAATTAAACCAAGTTTAAATCAATTTAAAAATTATCTCTTTTATGAATCATCTATTTATTTATGCAACTAACATGGACATTTTGAAGGAGATGCTTCACATTTCTTTAGAAGAGTGTGAACATGTTTCTGCTTTACATTTTAATACAGGAAGTAAACAATGGCTTCTGAGGTATAATGGGATATGAATATACTATAGCTTGACTTATTTTTAACTAAATTCAGAAATACTTATTTACTATTTAATATATCTATGATAAAAGCTAGAAAATACACTTAGCATGAGTTAAAGAGTTTATTGTTCTTCATTCTTTTAGTTTCAATGATAGGTAGGTTTTTAACCCATCTAAATGTTTTCCAAATCTTACTTATCTTCTTTTTAAACACCAAGGCACCTTCACAAGGCCTGAATTCCCTTTTTCATAAGAGTGCTATGACATTTTAATGCAAATTCCTCTGGGATATCAAGTGTTTAGCATGGTCAGAGTTTGAAAAAAGAAAGCTGCTAAGGGGCTCTCTATATAAAATATGAAATCTTCAGACAGTTTGAGATTGGCAATTAGAAGATCCAAGCATCTATTTAAAAATGGTTAATGGGATATTCAAGGGGCATTAATATTGGTGCTTCTTCAATTCACCTCCTCCACACAGTTTTTATGCAATAAGAAGCTTGCACAAGTGCCTTGGTCTGAGAAAAACAAATTAACCAGAGCTTAAAATCTCCTTTTGCATTACATTAATTAAGATGAAAAAATATGAGGAAAAAACAATCAAAAGAACTTTAACGTATTCTAATTGCTATTCTAAATTACAGCTGTATTTGTGAAAAATTTTATGTGCATTGCTTATGCAGAAATTAAAAAGCCTGCCGTTAGCATGCATTCTCATAACGACTACATAAATTTTATTACCTCATTACCAAATGTGAAGCAGAGATAACATAAGAATTCTCAGATATTCTTGTTCTGTTGCCAAACCTTTTCCCAAGTTCAGGGACAGTTTTGACTTGGGGTTGGTTTGTGGCAGTTTTTTGTTTGATTGGTTTGGGTTTTTTTAGTTTGATTGCTGTCGTCGTTGTTTGGTTGTTTTGGTTTTGTTTTGTTGGGCGGGGGGTACCTTTTTTTTTTTTTCTTTTCTTTTATTCTCTCTTCTACTCTGTTGACTATACTTTTGAACTATTTTTGTTTACAGGGGATCACTGCACCTTTGCCCACCTTTGTATGATGTTAATAAGGTCCATGTGTATCACAAAAGTAGCTTCCCACAGATATTGACCAACAGATTGGACCTGTGGTGGGACAACTCAGCAGGTACAGATCATTTGCTCTGTGTATAAGCAAGGAATTTTAACCTGAATTTGTAACACATCATAATACTATGTTACATCATGTGCACAGTAGTTCTTTTTCTCTTTTGTAATTACACATTTACCCATTCATAGCAAGACTCCTCAACATTCCTAGGAGAGCTGTAAGTGTGTACAAGGGAAATCATGGGAAGTGTCAAGGAATTAGAAACAAAAGCTACAACTAATTCCTTGTAATCAGGTATTTATCTTTTTGACCTTTCTATTACATGTGTCTTGATCAGTTGTGTTGCAGTTTTGAAATGCTGCTGAATGGAATTATTTCAATAGGCTAATCAGTTTTAAGAGGTCTATTTTTCCTTTTTTTTTTTTTTTAAGGCATTAAATGGTATCAAAATAAGATTTATTCATCTTATATATAGTAGATTAATTGACTACAGTAAGAAATTGCTTTCTTGAAACAGCATCTAATTGAAGAATTGAAAAAGCTTACTTAAAAGGTGCTATGCCTCACACTGCTATAATAAACCTTTTTGCCATTGCTTACTTTAATCATTCCAAATCTTAGGGACTTTGAGGTAGCCACCTGACCTAATCACCCAAGATCTCTTTTTTTCAGTCCACAGAGAGAAATAGGAAGTCTTAGAGCAGTTTTCACCTGCTCTGTTTCAGTCATGTACTGCAGAATGAGATTAATCACTCCCTGAATGGCTATTTCTTGATTTCAGCTACAAAAGGAGCACCTTCATTTGACTTACTGAGACACTACTGACATTCATATTTGTTGATATGAATTCAGTTCATCTGCTCCCAAACACAGCACTGCGATCATTAGAGCCATCAGGTTTCAGGTGATGAAATGCTCTTTGGGTTCAATTCTGATGAGCCATTCCCTCTGTTACAGCCAATTCCTGATAGTGACATAGTGTGTAAAATCACCTTTTAAGTATATCCATGAACACCAGTCAATGAAGATTGCTATAAAAGTATCTTCTGTGTAGCAGAACATCTCTTAGTCTCCAGTTTAACCTATGCCTGAAAAGATAAATTCTAAGTTGTATTGTCTTCTATACTTATTATAAAGGTGAAGATGTGTTCAGAAAAGAAAACAAGACACAGTATGTTCACTTAGCAGAGGTTTCTTTGGATCAAACTGTGTTTCATTTTCTATTAATTATTTTCTGCAGACTACATTCATCAGTTGTACTTGAGGAAGAAGACATTCTATGGCTAATTGTGTTTATTTAGAATCATAGAATGGTTTGGGTTGGAAGGGACTGTAAAGATCATCTACTTCCAACCCTCCTGTCGTGGGCAGTGACACATCTCACTAGACCAGGTTTCTTCCATCCAGCCTGGCCTTGAACACTTCCAGGATGGGGCATCTCCAGCTTTTCTGGGCAACCTGCTGCATTACCACACCAGCCTCACAGTAAAGATTTTTTTTCTATTATCCAATCTAAGCCTACTGTACTTCAGTTTGAAGCCTTTGTTCTTCTTTGTGTGCTCTTGTACATATTCCCACTCTACCTCTCCTGTAGGCTCCCTTTATTTAAGTATTATTAGGTATAAAATAATTTCATAAATGATTCCAGAGACAAAAATATGCAGCTTGTAAATAAATAAAAAAGCCACCATCACAGTAATATGAGAATTCTTAAAAATTAACTAGATTAACTCCTTTAAAATGCTGTACAATTATTTACACCTCAATAATATATCTTTGAGTAAGTGGACTAAACTGGCCTAATCATATGATCCTTCATCAGTATTTCCATTCCCCTTTATTTAAATAACATGGAAAATTACAACATTGCAGAGTGATAAGGAAATGCTATTAACAAATTAAAATCCCCCTGAGCAGGAAATTTCTTACAAATTTCTGTCTAGAGATCAGAAAACTATATTAACCAAAATAATCTGCAACCTTTTCATCTCCTGCTCTGAAAAAAAAAAATCAAAACTACAAACACCTAAAACATATGAAACTATACACCTTTGTTGTATAACTGAAATGTCAAATTTTAAAGAAAATTTGTCCACTGACTCAAATATATCAACTTTTTAGAGAGAGACATCAAAATGTTATTTTCTCCTTATGCCATTTACATGCTTTAGCTCACTTTTTATAAGTGAAATTAGTCACCTGTAAGACATACATACAAATAACAGGATGTCCTGGGTTGTAGTATAGACTTGCACAAAGTATTCTATCACCATCTTCATGATCCATTGAATCCAAATGTTGGAGCAGTATCTCTCCGGGTCCCTTCTCCCTGGGCCATTCTCTGTTAATGGCTTCTCAAACACTGCCCCTCCCTCCAGTCTATTTGCTGTTAACGACTTATACATAACATAACTCCCTCTGGGAGTTATTGTGCTGTCCAGGACCCTTCTGTATGACTCATCATTCCATTGTAAAATGCTCCGCCCAGGGGGAGGAACCAAGCATTCTCAACTAGATATAATCGAGGATTTTGGGACAATACAGGCAGCATTTGCCCACTGGATTTTCCAGAGGACCAGAGCTACCAGACCTTTTCTACGGGATCACTGCTTCAGGAAGACCACCTCATCTGGACTGCTCCCATCACCCTGCTCACGTTGTATTCTGACTCTGGCAGTGGTCTTTTGTATTATTACATTTATTTTATTTTATTTCACTTTTCTTTCCTTTCTTCTTATTAAATTGTATTTCTGACTCAGAGCCTCCCATGTGTTTTGCTTTCAAATCTCTACACAGGACTAAAAGCAGCAAATCATTTTAGCTGTGAGCCTCATCTTCATAAAATCTTTTTATCAACTGTGAAGGCATGTTAGCACTCTGAGATAGAAGGTGTGTTTTTCTAATAGCTATCACAAAATTGTTAAGATATGTACATCATTCTTGGGATTATATGCAAAATATTACTGGTTTGTACTTGCACAGATGACCATTATGCCGGTAATTTTGTCACCAATAATTCAGCTAATATACAGACATGGCATTTGGAAATTTTAAGCTTAATTATGTATATAAATAGAGGAATAAAAACTCACAGGCTAAAACAGAAAAAAAAATCATCAAGATAAAAGTTACCTCAAAAACTATAAAACAACACTTACTAATTAAATTTCAAACAGCACAAATCTTGCACTCATTCACAAAATAGGCTGGGAGATTACAAGAGTTATTCCAAAAAGCTCATTTCATCTATAAGGCCTTAGTTTCCCTTAACTGTTTTCTAGTCAATGGACTTCAGCATTTATGTTTGCTTCCAGAGTGTATATTCCACTCATCATGTTGCACGCATCAAAAGACATTCCAGGAATTTACGTTTGTAAACAAAAGCAAACTTCAGCTTGAGAATGGGGGGAGTGTTTCACTTCACAAGACTGGTACCAAATATTGAGTACATCTTGGAGAAATACAACCTTTCTTTTACACTGAAGAAAGTGTAAAACACAGCCAAGCTCTGGCCTCTGGTGGGAAAAAAATAAAAAAATAGGAAAAAAGTGTCTCAAGGACAAAGGAGCTCAGTTTTCAGTTTTGAAGGAGAAGTATTTTATTCTCCCCATCTGAAGCAAGCTCAGAAGCAGAAGCACTCACCTCTGCCAGAATAAGCTTCTTAATGTCTCAGGCAATGATTTGGCAGTTTGTGCTATGGTAGCACAGAGCAGTTCAAATCCATGCTTACAGAACAAAAAGTTACAGAAATTGAGGGATCAATTGCCAAGAAAAGGCTTCTGCTTGTGAGTTCACCTTACAGCCTGATGAAATCTACTTTGCTTTGGGTTGGACTGCACTGCTGGGAGAAGTGAGTACTCCAGTCTCATCCTGTTCTGAGAGTACACTTCATCACAGCTGCTGTCAGATAGGCACAGAGCAGAAAGGCAGTGAGGGTGTTTTACAATGCAGGATCAGGAGTAAACACCTGAAAGGTGAGGACATCTCTCACAAAGTACCATTGCAATATTCATGATTCTTTTGCTCTTGTTTTGGAACTGGAGATACACAGCTAGGCAGCTGAGCTCAAGAGAGTGGATATAGGTACACATTTTCAATGTAAGAACCCCAGAAAGAAACATATTAAAGAGGCAGGCCATCCTACAGCAGCCTGATCACTTCACTGATTCCATTTAAGCAACAGGCTGGCATGTGCCAGATGGCAACATAGAGGGATGATACTCCATTCAAAGGAACACTCACTTTCCAGCCATGTCCTGTATTAATGTTCAGACCTTGTTTTAGTCTCTCTTTGGAGATTAAGAACTTTGAGCCTAGCAAAGGACAGCTTTAAAAATGCACCCTGAAGTGCACCCAGTTATCTGTTCTTCCCCTCCATACTCATTGCTTCCCTGTGTCTGCCTCAATTTATTTTCACTGACTTCTCCAGAATAGCAGATTGTATCACAGTACAAAGAAGCACAATCACTATCTATCTCTCCATAATATTCTAGATCATTCTGAATACTCAAAATTTATGGATATCCAGTTAAGAGCTTTTTTCTAAGCATTTCTCACATGCTTTGTCAAAAGAATGAGACAACAGCTGGTTCCTAATACATAATTGTAAATTCTGTCCCTTAAAGAAGTATCCAGGGTAAAAGCAGGAATAAAATTCACTAGAGTATGGAGCTCCAGGAATAAGCAAAGACTTTGTGTTTCAGTGACAAGAATGGAAAACATCTGCTCCAGATGGAAACAAGACCCTCAGAGTAGGGCTGGCTCAAAAAAAAAAAAAAATTAAGGATGCAGTCAGCTTCCTCAGTTCTTCAAGATAAATGGATCTCTGAAGTTCTTTCCTACAGACCTGAATTATTTGAAAGTCCACAGTTTGGTTTAGAATCAGAAAAAATATTTAGTGAATGAAGGTATTTTTTTTCTGAGCAGGCTGACATTCACAGAGGACAGAAGACAACAATCTAGTCCTACAGTTACACTTACGAACTTTGAAAGATTCTTGCATTGTACACATGGGCAGTATAGATGAGAATTTAATCCAAGTGCATAAATAAGAATCCTATGAAGAACACTATATATGAAAATGTCAATCTGAAGTATAACTGGAACAAAGGTACATATGAACTTTGACATGTAGTCTGTGGACAAATAATCTGAATCATGGCTCTACAGATCATGCCATCAGTACCACTTCCTACTTCCTAAGCTGGAGCAACCCTGATAAAGAAATCTTCTTTGGATAACTCTCTTTGCAACACTCTCTTTATTGACTCCTGAACAGTATGACAAGTATCTTCTTCTAGAAGAGAGCTTCACAGGGGATCCTCCATATCCAGAAGTTAAGTTTATTCAAGATCTATGAGCACCTAGTATGATATATGACCATTTTTCTGTACTCTCCATTACACAACAGCTGACAAAGTCTTTCAGATAAATTCGCTTACATTAATTTATCCTTTTATCACTCATACCAGAGTTCCTGGAACAAATGATCTTCCATTTGAAATGACTATTTTAAGGGCCTATTTTCTGCAAATGCAAAGTCAACCATCAAATACACGGCAAAGAAAATTTAGTGAGACAGCAGCAGGTACTAGTCTCCTTCACAAAGCGCTACTTAGACACGGTTCACATTCACAGGGATCTCTAACATGATACTACAGAGCAAACAACTCTTGAACAAACTCAACATGTCACAGACCTAGAGGTGAGGTCCTTTACAATATCAGGGTAGCTCCACTTCTCAATGTGATCAATATATACTAGAGAGGAGTAACCTGAAACACTGTAAAAATGCCACCAGTACCTAAAATCCAGGCTCATGCTCTGAGCACAAGTTTTAATAATATCCCTTACTCTGTATCCATTGAGTTAAGCTTGTCTGGGACCTCCTTCTAGCACTGAGGCTAACAGGAATGAAATGGCCTCAGTTTTACTCCAAACACTGTCATCCTCCAAACAATGGCAGCCACATTCAAACAGCATGTTGTTGCATAATCCAGTGGCTGTGATAACTCCTGGACTCTGACACTATTAATTGGCACAAGCCAAAAGTATGCTAAGGGTTGTCCTTGATGTTTTCTCATACAGACTACTGGCTTTCACAAATTAATAAAAGAAAAAAAAAAAAAAAAGCCCCCAAACTAAAACCAAGAAAGAAACCTCTTTGGGATATTAAATTAATATAGTTTCTGTGCTGCAAGAACCTAAGGGTCCTTGTTCTTAAAGGCATGTTCCTACTTGCTACATCCCTGCTGTCTGCCCTGTGTTATTAGCTGTAATGCTGACAAAGGCACTTGACAGAACTTTAATTAAAGAATCTCCCAAATAAAATCTAATTAAAAGTTGCACAGCAGGGCTTGAACCTCCTCCATGTATGATCCATTCTCTCTTTTTTTTTTTTCGATATGTATAAATAAATCAAAGATTTTTAGTTTTCTATTGCTTAAATGCATTTTGCTTTTTCAGTTTCATTAACAGTATGAAAACACCAACCTACTCTTCTGATCACTGTTGGGAATGCATGCTAATTAGATATCCCGATGCCAATTAGATTTCCTGATATAGGAAATCTATAGCAACTTCACAGCTCTTTTGTATCTTCAAAGGAGGGCTCCCACAGTCACCAATAGCAGAAAAACAACAGAATATCAATCTATAGTTTCAGTCTTCTCTGAACTATTGAAGCACAATTGAAAATAATGAAAAGTCGAGTTTTAAGATGAAGATAGAAGCATTATCTAAGAAAATGAGGTAACAAAACACTCTTTTGTATAACTGTTTATACTGAATTCTTAAAAGAGCAAAGATTACATATCCATTTATCCCAGGGCACTGACATCTCAATCATAGATTTTTTTGCCATCATCTTGCTGCTTGAAAAATGAAACATACTTTCTGCATAGCCATTGCACCTCTGTGTTGGCTTCAGATTTCCTAGTTGGCTCACAAGCAGCAGACATGCAAAAGATTTTCCTATTTCCTAATTGTTTCCTATTAAGTCACAATCCTGCTATATCACAGACAAAATATACTTTGTCTAAACAAACCAACAAAATGCAGGAAAGTATAGATAGATTAATGAAGTGGTTTATTTTTTAAACTGGTCAAATATATCCTTCACAAAAAACAGTGGTAAAGCTGTTTTGATTTTTCCTTGTGAATCTAGGTATAGAACAAGAATCATATAATTTTGATGGGGTGTTTTTCTAATATATTTACATCATCATAATTTGAATTATATTAATTGTAATTACATTATAATGTAGTCTATGTCATTAGAAAACTTTGTGCTTATTTCAGATAAAACAATATACAATTGCTACCTTATTAATTTGTTTACAAAAGAAATGGTTAAATATATTAAAAAAATCCCAAAAGACTTCCAAAACAACCCCAAGACTGACCTAACACAGACTTTATAGTACATATTTTAACACACGCCAATTTTTTCAGCTTTTATTAAATTCTGTTTTATACGTACATCAATCACATAACTTTAAAATTACATAATTATTCACATCGAATCTTCATAGAAACTTCCAGATCTTTTACTATCTTTAAATCAGTACTTTTGGTTGTCTGATTTTCTGCCTTCCAGTTGCTGCTCTTAGACTGGCAGGTGTCTTCACTCAGGAGCTTCTCTAATGAAGGCTGTACAAGACTCGATGCTCTGCTGGTCACTAGGCAATTCTACCTTGCCAATTATTTAGAAATCTATTTGCTTACAGAATCACAGAATCACAGAATCACAGAATAAGCTGAGTTGGAAGTGACCCTCAGGGATCACTGAGTTCAGCTCTAAGCCCTGCACAGCACCATCCCCAAAAGTCACACCATGTGCCTGAGTGCACTGTCCAAATGCTTCTTGAACACTCTCAGTCTTGAGACTGTGACCACTTCCCTGGGGCTCCTCTTCCAGTTCCCTAACTCCTCTGAGTGAAGAATTTTTGTCTAATATCCAGCCTAAACCTCCCCTGAGACAGACGCAGGCCATTCCCTTGGGTTCTGTACTGGTCACGTCAAAGAAGAGATCAGTGCCTGTCCCTCCTTTTCCACTCATGAGGAAGTTGTAATTACAGTGTTGTTTCCCCCAAGTTGAACAGACCAAGTGAACTCAATTGCTCTTCAAGCCCCTTTACAAATCTTGTGGTCCTCCTTTAAACATTCTCTAAAAATTTAATGTCTTTCTTAATATTGTGATTCCCAAAACCATACACAGAACTTGAGCTGAGGCTGCCCCAGTACAGAGCAGTGGGACAATCCCCTCCCATGCCTGGCTGGCAATGCTGTGTTTGATGCACCCCAGGACTATTTTTCCTTACGTGCCTGGTCTCCCAGGCACAATCTCTGCTTTGCTGAACTTAATTCCTCATATTTTGCAACCATATTAGATTATATTGGTGAAGGTTCTGGTATCAGCTTGCAATATCTTCATCTATAATAATATTTTTCATAGATATATATTTTCTCCTTCTCAGACTCTTACCTAATACATATGATTCACAGTAAAAATGGAATAATTTCACTAGATTATAAAAATACATAAACCTGACTGAATTACACATAATAAGATGTGGAAATGGTTCCATCTTTTAAATCACATCTAAACATATTGCACAGTAATACGCTTAACTTCTACATTTTTGGAAACCTGTCCATGTTCAGCTGTATTTTTTTCTGATACATTCAGCTGTCCCCAAACAAAACCTTCTCTATAACAGCAGCAACTACATGTGGGGGTTTTTTTTTTGTTTTTTTTGGGTTTTTTTTTAAGCTCCTTGAGTTAAGAAGGTAGTGACAGGAAAAAGAAAATAGGAGTAAATAACTGTACATTTGTCAAAATTGTTTTCTGTTCCTGAGATAAAACAATAAAGAGCTAAACTGGTCATAAACATGAGTTGCTGAAAACTTTTTCACGCATTGTGCAGTAGGTACAATGGAATTTAGAACTGGAAAATTGGAATTTGGCAGCCATATTCTCCAGATATTCTGTCTAAGTCTAAAGAGATGTGTGCTCCAGATTAGAGATCAAAAGTCTGAAAGAGAATTTCTGTTGGCTTCTGTGCTTCTGGATATCCAAACAATGGCTATCTTCTTAGATTTCCACTTGTCCACATCCACGCAGCACAAGGGAAGTGAACTGACTCAAAAGGAAAGGGGACATGAGCTAGCCTGGTGGTAAATAAGGAATCAGAGTGCAAGAAAAGAGATAAGAAACCATGAATCTAGTTAAATAATGTGAGATGATGGAAACAAAATGGAAAAAAAATTCCTCTGGCAAGGTCAAGGGAAAAGAAAATTATTAACTGAGAAGCCCAGATTACATTTAATTGAAATAAACTGATTAAGTTTGAGACTATTTTCTAGGAATTCACAAATCACATGAATTATCACTGAATTTTCCAAAGCACTTTTGAATACTCTTATCCTCTGTGCAAGGTTAGCCATATTAATGATAAGCTGTGTATCCAAGGTATACAAACCCTTTTTTAGAGAGATTGTATTTGGATTTGGCTGAAACTACCAGGATCAATAGAGACAATTGCGTTCCGGTGCCTGCAAATCTTCCCCAGTGTTGTTTACTTTATTAGCATAATTGTCGCTAGGAAATCTAAGTGGCTGCTAAGATATCTGATGCAGAGAGAAGGAATAGAGAAAGAAACAATCCCACATGAACTTCAGGAGATAAAGACACATGCTCAGAATAAATAAGGATAAATCAGAGTAAGTCAGGATAAAGAACATGATAGAAGAGAAATGCAAGACAGAGTAATCAAAACCAGAAGAATCTATGGCATCCAATATATTTACTCTTTTAGCATGTAAAATTATCTCACGTTTCCCAACTCTCATAATTTTTCTCTTGTCAGTAACTATTTGTGAAACTTGCAAGTGTAAACTTAAGACATTTAAAAGTCTTATTTGGTCTCCAAAATGAGTTAGAAAAAAAGAATAAAGGTGTATTACCACTGCAAGGGAAAGATATTAGAGATCTGGTGTCGCTGCGTGCCTCTTTTGCCTGCCCAGGCTAGCTTTGGCACACAGGCGGCACGTGGGAGAAAGCTCGATCCTCGGAAGGATCTTACTCGCTCTTGTGGGTTCTTGGCCCCATCTGGACGATAGCAAGGCGAATGGTGAAGAATAAAGAGGGGACTCTCAGAGGGGACAACTGCAAAGGTTTATTGTAAGGTCTCACAGAGAGCCCTCACCCTCAGGCTGCTNAGGAGGGGATTCCCTAGGGCTTTGCCCAATCACTTAGAGCCTCTCCCAGAACTTTCCAGAAGTTAGGGATTGTCTCCAGCATGACAGGCAGGCCCTAGGGGCAGGGGTTAAGGGGATTGACAAGGGGGTTTGAGGGAAGAACAGCTTTGATTGATGGGGGAAACCAACTCAAAGGCGGGAAAATACATGGGGGGAAATGGGAATGAACCAAAGGGAGAACTGGGGTACATAAAACTGTAAAATAACAAAGAACTGGATTACAAAATTAGAACCTAGGTTGAAAAAGCCCCACTACAATCTTGGTTGTCATCTTAAGCTTCTAATTCTTCAAGGTAATGTTACAATAGAACATAATGTTGCCATTTCTGAGGCAGTTTGGACTTTCTATATGAACGAATATTACAGATGCAAATTCATGAGAGGGAAATTAGAAAATGTGAATTATACTAGCTGCGGAGTTCTTTTTTCATCCATTTGTGAAGTCTGGCTCTTATTTACCTCACAGCAAAAAGAAACTTTCAAGTTTTACATGTTGAACAGGGTACATCACATGGCATAGAGGAATCAAGGAGCATATATGAGCTGAAAAACTTAAACGTTTTTGGTAAGCAGAGGTTTTCTTCTTCTACTTTTTCATTGCCTCATCCAGTCTCAAAAATTCTCAGAGATAACCCTAAAGTTCTTACATAGCTTTATTCATCTTGAAAATGTTTATCTTTTGTTCCCCCTTTCTTCTGAATCTTTTTCTTTCCTTAATCTATACTCACATGCTATCTCCTGTTGTCAATAACAACTCTTTTGTATCTTTTTAAGTGATATTTTAGTGAAAACTGGGGCAAAAGAACCATACAGTACTTGAGTATTTCCACAGTTTTCTTTCCAGGGGAACAACACTGTCCCTTCTCTTACTCTGCCTTTCTTTAACCTTCCTCCTACAAAATTATTTAACATTACCCATAGACTGTTCTGCTGTTATGTGCCAAGGTATTCTTGATTTGCCCCAGCATTCATTCACCAAGGAGTCAGACTTTATCTTCTTACGTGAACTATTTCATTTCATTGATCCCTACCTTGAAACCCTCCAAAGGATGCCCATTCCTGATTGGCCAAGCCACAGCTGACGGGAGTAGGCATTAGCATTTTAACATGTAGAGTACTATATAAATCACAGTCTTACATTTCTACAACTTTTATTTCTCAAACATTATTCTCAAAAAGAGTACTTTTAGCTTAAATTATGTTTATTTGCTGTTTCTGTTTTCTATTAAGATGGTAAAGCTATTATGTCATAAAAAAACCAGAACATATCCTGATGAAATACATCAAAGCGAACAGTAACCTGTGATTAAATTATTATATGTGTACTTACAGCAGATTAAAACTGCAGGGTTTGGGGTATCCATTTAAGATTGAATCTAAATCAAATATGCAATAGAATCATCATGATAAAATAAGGTTAATTTAAGCAATATAAGGATGTCTTTTAGGAAACAAATAGAAAACAGTATATATTTTATACTTATGTGATTCAAGGCAAATCTTAGTTCCACTCTTTTAATTACCTTATTTTGTAACATTAACATTCTTTCTTTCAGAGTAATGCACTTCAGTTACAATGTGCATAACAAGATGTGCTTAAGAAGGATAAATCTCAAATCTATAATGCATTAAAATGTAAAAAATATTCAGAAGAGAGCTTTGAGCTATTAACTCTGAATTGTGAGTTATTAATAAGTTTACACTTCAAAACAAAGTACCAGCATATGAAAGGAAATGGAAGTGAAAACATACAGGCCATAATAAAATCTTTTAAAACATTTTCTTATTTAAATTTCAAATTATGTTTTTTCTTTCAAATTTTTAAAGATTTATGCAATTATTTAAACTGAGATTGGATTAAGATGGCAACATCGGATTATTCTCCAAAACATACATCTGTTCCTTCAGGGATCTTATGTAATTTGAATTTTGTGGGTATGAGGCACTCTTTTAAAGTATTTAAAAACCAAGAAACATATATCATTTTCTTGACTATCCTATTGAACTTGACAAATCTAAAATAGTGGACAGTTTGGACATAAAAGATAACAATCTGAATTCATCCCTAGAAATGGTAAATAAACATATTAGATGGTTAAGACTAAAAAGAAAACTATTAAAACAAAAATACAATAAACTGGAATGTAGCAAACAAAAATATCAACATCTGCCTCTATGGGAAGTATATAATGTGTGCACCACAATACCTGTATATGCAAACTGAACAAGGTCCCACAGTGCATTGGGGTCTATGCCTTCCATTTTGATCTCTTCCTGCTTGGCTTCACAAACATCACTTGTAAACATGGCAGCAAAGTAGTCAGAGACAGAACTGAGGACGAGTCTGCAAAACAAGTTAGAAACTGGTATAATTTGCTTGGATATATGTATTAGAAATTTCACAAAGTTATAAACTTCTTTTAAAATTATTTTCATAATAATTAAAAATTATCAGGCGGAATATATCACTAATTCACATTGGCAGCAAAACACAGAATGACATTTAATTCTAATTTGGTTTTGCCTCCTGTGATATGAACCAAGTAGTACTTTAGCATATGACTACAAAACAGACATAGAAATTAGCACTCAGTCTTTTGATAATCTTCCAATCATGCAGATGTCCCAACTGTTAACAAGATAATCTCTCAATATCAAAGACAATTTAATTATGACAGGCATTCCATACTCCAGAGGTACTCTTCTTTGTTCTTAAAGGCTTATTTGTTATAAACTTTAATAACAGCATGTGACTTTAGACAATCTATAAATCTTCCACTAAACTGTTAGTAGCTTAACATGCTAGTCACAAGAAAGAAGTAATAGAATAAATGTGCAATACAATGTTTTTTGTTAATAAACATGTGTAAAAAAAAATTTAAATACCTACAAAATGTGCATACCTTGCTGTTTAGGGATCTGATCTAGATAATACCACAGCAAGTATCAGGTATGACTGTAATTACTGGGGCTTTAAGTTAAGGCATTCTTCCAAATACCATCTACAGTGAAATTCTGATCTTGTTAGGACTGAATATTCACTGATGATCTTGAAATAGAAATGTGGTACGGCTATGAATAGTTTACCATGTGCTTCCATAAAAATGGCCACATTTCTGGATTAATTTGAAAACATGATATACAAACATATTAAAAAAGACACAACAATCACAACTGGAGAACTTGGAAACTAAGAGAAAAATAATTAGCCTTTTGTATGTTGTTAGCTAGTTTGTTCAGGGCAAATTTTATTTAAAAAATTTGCGAAGATAAACAAGTTAATTCTTACCTGCTACCATGGCAATTGATTGCCTTTGGTCTCTTAGCTCATCCCAATAGCTAAGTAAAATATGATAGCTTGAATTGGCTTCATAATTTTACAGTGCTGTAAGCTGCTATATTTTACCAGCAAGTAGGGCAGCTTGAAGACATATATATGACCTTTGTTTCTAATGACAGGAAATGACTAAATAGGTATAGTATCATTTTTCATGTTGTGCTCAACTCTAGCAATCATGAATTTTAGAAGTAAACATCCTGATTCATAAACAGTTCACATTTATATTTATGTAATGACTAAAAGACAGTGGATGACTACAAAAAGATGAACTTAGAAATCGACTTTGGTGCTGCTACTAAAAAATCCTAATTTACTATTTTTTCATCATTGAGGAACATTTACTTCTACATTTGTTTATTTATTCTATCTTATTTATATATTATTGTCTTTGTAAATCTTCTAACACTTTTTCTGACCACTTAGGAGTAAGTAATTTCATTTTTCACAGATGTTTTAATAAAAGCATCACAAAAATCACAGAAAGGAAAAAGAGCATTAAATACTGATGATTTTCTATGAGATAAAAATTCTCACAGATAGCAGAGATGTAATTTAGGTATGTGATTGAGATTTTCATTTGGGACCATTTTGCATTAGCTATTCCCTCAGATTTACTAGCCATCATTTAAATTCAGCTATGGGTATTCAACTTGGTCTCTTGCCAAAAAACTTGACTGCATTAAA
>VWYP01022481.1:78662-100553 GCA_013400435.1 Pycnonotus jocosus
AAAAAAAAAGAAAGAAAAAGAAAGAAAGAAAGAAAAATAAAGACAAATGAATGAGCAGAAACTTTAATACACCAGTTAATGAATGAATACACCAGTTATTTCCAGTAGTGGAAATATTTTCAAACAGTAATACCTTGTATTTTAAATGCACATAATTTATGTTCAGCGGGTACTTATTATATAATCTTACTATATATATATTATCAAATATAAAACAAACAAACAAACAAAAAACAACGGGGGGGCAGAAAATAAATAACATAAATAAATAAATAAATATCTTTCACAAACTTCTATAAAAACGTGATTTTCCACAGTTTGGGTGAGTAAAGTCAAAGAAGTTGTCTAATTTCAGGATTTCAGCTGCAAAGAAGTCTTCAATCTACAGGAACACACAAGAGCCAGTACAAAGTGGGGAAAAAAAAAAGAAAAATAAATAAGACACATGTCATGTCCTCAGCATTACCCATTTTTCTTAGAGGTTGATCCCTACTGGTTCATATCACCTATCAAAGATGGCTTAAATGAGCAGAAGGGTTCTGTGATGTAGCAGCTCACTTACAGAAGCAAGACAAGGTTTTGAACAGAGTGATAAAAAAACAGGCCTTTTTTTTAAGTGTCTTATGTTAATCAATAGTTAACAGAAATACTGAATCAGCTATTTCATCAACTTACTACAACCAAAAAAAGTTAACTGATTTCAAGGTGCTAACTTTTACCTTGGGAAGTGCTCTGCAAGTTGAACTGAAGTGAGAGGAACTTGCTAATTACACTTAATTCTGAAAGGTGACACCTTTTGTAAATCTTTATTGTGTTCCAGGGTTGAGATGGAAGATCAAAAGTGAGAAATCAAAGATATCAATTAATTTGTAATGATCTGCTGCTTTTTGTAGATCAGAAGGCTCCAAACAGCTCTAAATCTTGGTTTAAAGGCATGTTGACCTATTAATCAAGAAAGGTCAGGTGGATGAGGATGTCACCTTTTTCAACTTCTGATCTGGCAGTGAGAATACATAATAAACTCTTTCATCCTTGAGATTCATAGCAGGTAACTCATGGCTTAAAATGAGTTTGTGAACCCAGAAAGATTTTCTCCAGATTAAGGGACTTCTTTCCCTTTACAAGTAATTTCAGCCTGATAAATTTCTGGTTTCTTTTATAAGTAACCCATATGACTGATTATGGTTGTGACCTTTTTCCCTCCGGATATCAGTTTTTATTTTAGTTTATTATAGAATATTTCTTTGCCACTTTCACAACTGTTTTCATATACATCTTTGTAGAGAATTGCCTCAATACTGATGGTGCATTTATTAATTAAAAGAAGCAAACAAACCTTGATCACTTAAAATCTTTAAGAAAACTCTTACAATATTTTACTGCCAACTTAGTAGAGTATCAGATGTTACTTGGACTGAAAACTTATAGACGATACACTATTTTTTCTCTACATATATTATCCTAGTACACATAAGAGCTGAATATTCTCAAGAACTAGGTCCATGAGAATCCCATGAGATTTAACAAGATCAAGTGCAAGGTGCTGCACCTGGGTTAGGGCAACTCCCAATATCAATCTAGGCTGAGGGATGAATGGATAGAGAGCAGCCCTGCTGAGATGGTCTTGGTGATGCTTCTGGATGAGGGGCTGGACATGACCCAGCCATGTGCACTCACAGCCCAGAAAGCCAGACGTGTCCTGGGCTGCACCAAAATAATGGTGACCAGCAAGGTGAGGGAGGGGATTCTGCCCCTCTACTCTGCTTTGGTCAGACCCCACCTGGAGTACTGCATAAGAAGAGCTTCCATTTACAAAGATTCTTTGGAAAAAATGGTAATATTTAGATTTTTCCCACACTACACTTTAATTTTCATTTACCTTTTGACAGATGGCATTGCGAAAGTATGCATATATATATATATATACACACACTCATACATATCCATTCATAAGTATTACTTGTTTTAAAAAGTTGCAATTTTAAGCTCTGAGTTCTGAAAGGAATAAAGTCTCGCATTCAATGAATAGTGGTGTAATTCACAGCACAGAAAGGACATCAACCTGGTAGAGTGAGTCCAGGGCCACCAAAATGATTAGAGGGGTGGAGCACCTCTCCCACAGAGAAAGATTGAAGGAATTCGGCTTTTTCAGCCTAGAAAAGAGAAGACTTAGGGATGACTTAATTGCTGTCTTCTAGAATCTGAAGGAGCCACCAAGAAAGGTGGAGAGGGACTCTTTATATGGTCATGTAGTGATAGGACAAGGGGGAGTGCTTTCAAAGTAAAAGAGAGTAGGTTCTTTCACCCTTTGAAGTCCATTTCAGTTACTGCAACTTCTTCCAGTCCATAAAGTAATAGCATTAGTATTCTGGTTTAATACAGTAATAAAATATCTCTAGCTGGAAAAGGACCCTTAAGGCTCCTAAAACAAAAACAAATAATGTGATTAAGCACATGATCAGATGCTTCTTGAACTCTTACCACTTCCCCGGGAAGCCTGTTGGAGCAACTTACCAACCTTCTGCAGAAGAACCTTTTCCTAATATCCAATCTGAACTTCCTCTGACTTCATTGCATTTCCCTGACTCCTGTCACTGGTCACTAGACAGATGAGATCACCACCTCCCACTCTGCTGCTCCTCTGGAGGAAGCTGTAGACTGTGATGTCGTCATCCCTCAGCCTTATTTTCTGCAGTATGAACAATCCCAGTGACCTCAGCTGCTCTCCTTGTACATTTTCCCTTCGAAACTTTTCACTACCTTGGATACCCTCCTCTGGGCACACTCCAACAGTGTGACGTCCTTATACTCCCAAAACTGCACACAAGACTCAAGGTGAGGCTGCACCAGCAACAGAGCAGGGAGGGACAATCACCCCTTGATGATATTGTGATATTGTGATATTGTGCAAAATGTACCCCAAGGCTGACCCTTTGCTGCCAGGGCACTGCTGACACATATTCAACTTGTCAGCAACCCAAACCCCCATATCAAGATTCTCAATCAAGGTTAATATTAAAAGCTTATCTAAACTGCCTTGGTGCTCCTCTGATAGCAAGAATTGTTGCTGTTGTTCTTTCTCAACCATATTATTTGAATTAATTGTTTTTAAACTCACGGACAGTGTGTTGTGTTAAACAGCTCTGTTCAGATGCAATGTTTGATAAGGGGAGTTCTTCAAACCTTACAGATATCTGGGAGTAATATAGGGCTGCACAATTGATTTTATTCTGTGTTTTCCATGTGCATGTGTTACTGACTACCATCAGAAAACAAGTCTTCAGACTATATAATGTGCAGTTTTCTTCTTTCACTCCCTGCTTCTAGACCTTCCTTCCTTCTCTGCCTGGTTCTCCTTTCTTTTCTGCCTAGTTCTTTATTCTTTCAACTTGCCTTTCAGCTAAACTTTCTCTATTTTACTAATAACTAATACTATTTTTTTAAAAAACTTTGTCTCTCTATAGTAGCACTCAAAACGGATTGAAAAAGTTGTTACCACTCAGAGCACTGAACCAGACAAAGCTAACTGCACTTTGTTGAAGGAGTTTTATTAAATTTATCTTCACGTGTCATTCAAATACTTGTAGAAAGATTTAGGTAACCTTACTAAAGTATTTCTTTGTTTTATGTGTTATTGGTAATTTTCCAGTAGTCCTGAACTTCCTTTTCTGCCATGGTAAGAGTCCCTCATGATCCTTTTCTTGAGTTTTGGAAAAAAACAAAAAAAACCCCAAAAAACCCAACTTTATGTTTTGTTGCTATTAAGAGAAAAGAGAAAATAAAAACTTGGATTTCTCATTATATACTCACCTATACTTGATTATATTATAACAACAACAAAAGTGGATTTCTTGGTTTCTCAACAAGTGCAATGAAAAGCAGAACTGTAAGCTGAGGATCTAACTCCCCTTCTACATCTTCTTTCCATTTTCTAGTTTTATTAAATTTTCTGTTTTATTGAATCCAGTCTCTGTTATATGGGAGTGTTTTGTTTTAATTGGATAGGGGTAAGTGAATTTTAGCCTTATGTAAGATTTGTTCTTTTTTTGTTGTTTCCCTTCAGCGTAGAGCTCCTATATTGTTTTGTGCAGCATTACTAATTAAAACGTTTTAAACTGCAGTCTGAGTTTAGAGATGTTCCAACATTTATGCAGTCCTAGATGGAAGTTTTAATGAACTCTCAGCACAAATATTAAGGTCTATCAATCATTTGCTGTGACTTTAGCTCTTTTCTTCGCAGCATTTTTGATGTTTCTTCAGCAGCTGTAGAATACAGTATTTCAAGCATAGTACCTAAAACCAGTGCAATTCATGTAAGCTGCCTTCACTCAAAACAACCAAACCATTGATGGCAAACACATATTCTTAATTTTATGTTGACTCGTGATTATTGCTTGATTAACAATCTTCATTTACCTTGGAAAACAACTGGTGCTCTGGTCATGTCATTATAGTTCTGATCAATATTTACTTCCCAAATGCACAACAGGACTACATGGAAAATGAAAGAAGAGATGAATGATGTGGGAGAAATGTACAAGCATTGTGTCAACATAAGAAAAACCCAGAATTAGAGAGGCCCAAAGGTCAGGTACAGATGAAGACAGCGAGGGATTTGATAGTAAAGAAGGGTTTCTGTAAATACCTTGGAAGCAAATGCAAATCTTTTGAAAGATTTTGTGCACTGCTCAAAAAAGCTTTATTTGGCTCAGAATTTTTTTTTTTTTTTTTTTTTTTTGTTTGGTGTGTTTTAGGGACNNNTTTTTAGTATGGTGCGTTTTAAGGACAAGTTTAAGGTGTAATACTGAATGAAGCTCTACAATGTTACTGAAAGACCACTCTGTCCTATCTGTAATGGATTATGATAATTGCAGGAGGTTTCTGAAGACTGGAAAAGTCAATTTCCATGTCAATCTCTACGAAGAAAGATGTAGGCACCTATAGACTCATTTGTCTCACCAAGATCATGGAGCAAATTTACCTGGATGACATCCTGGATAACTAAAAACAGTGAGAATAATAAAAACTGGAACAGTTTAACAAGAGAGGAGCATCCAAAAGACATGATATTTAAAAACTCACTGGGTATGACCTCAATGGTGTAACCTTGCAGCTGACCTTGCTTTGAGCAGGGAGAGTTGAATCTGTAATTTCTAGGCCTGTAATGACTACACTAAAATAAACAGCTCACTGTGCTTGTCCAGCCACACCTGTCTAAACCAACATCAAATAAACACTATTAAAATTTTTTCAGTTATTTGAGATTTGGACTTTTAACTGCAGATCACAGAGAAGTAGAAAATTAAATGTAAATGTGTCCGAAGGCTTATTAGAAAACCTAAATAAGGTTATGGGTATTATTTCATGGTTAGCCTTCTTGTTAGGGCATGTTTCCAGCTCAGGAAGGATTTATATATATCCTTAATAATAAATATCTCAATAATTGTAATTAAAAGTAAATAAAATGATAAATGTGAAATTAAATTTACTAATAAAAGGTACTCATCCGAATATAAACAGCTGCATTAAAAACAGTAAGGGAACTGAAATAAACTAACTTAAAACCCCCATGATTTAAATATTTTAATGAAGGTTCTATCTGGTTTTACTTCTTAGCACTTGGACAACTTTGGCTCTGCAGTCTGGTATATTGCATCTTTTTTTTTTTTTTTTTTTTTTTACTTACCCCTATAGGAGTTGGAATATAGACTATCCAGTGCCTTTGTTTAACAGGAATAGTCTCTGTCCATATTCACTCAGGGCAAAAGAAACTTTGTAAGGTCCAAGTTGCCAAGATGCCGTTAGAGTATTCCTTTGCACCAGGAAGTTCATTTATAAGTTCAGAAATGCACTGGCTCCTGCTGGGGAACCATAATCCTGCTCTGAATTTAGTATCTCACCAGAAAAATTGGGACACAAGCAGGGAACAAATTATCCTTGGTTTGCAGCTTTACACAGAGTTCAGATGCAATTCTGGAAATTCTGACTTATTCTCTTTATTTTAATATAAACTCTAGGATCATATCATTATTTTCATGCAATAAATGAAAACCTATTTCTGAAACCAAAACCTCCATGAAGAATAACTATTTTAAACTCTAATTGTTATCCAAAATCAAGTATAGTTTCATAAATACCAGCTGCTTTGATACCAGACAATCTTACAAAATTTTAGAAATTATAATGTAATAATAATTTTATCTCAATAATTGTAATTAAAAGTAAATAAGATTTTTTTTAATTCATTGAAAGGCACAGGTCATAAGAGGAAAGTGTTCAGTATTCTACTGTAAGTGTCTGAGAGGCTCTGTACAACAGACTTTTCAGAGGATCAGGATCTTAAGCTAGAAATGATGCTATGTTCAGTGCAGCTACGCAGAATCCCATTTCAGAAATTTCCATTCTCTTCACATAAGAGTAGCATCACAGCGGGAAGAATTGTTAGTCACACTCACCATCAGTTTGCTAGTTGAGTGCTACTTGAACTTTTGAAATCTGTACGAAAAACCTTTACCGTCAAAGCCCCAACCTTCAAACCCACCTTTTTTAGCCACTTACACTTGTGTTTAAAGTGAAAGAATCATAATGAGCAAAAGGAAACACTGTTCTAAGAAATACACATACCCAAATCATTTACTTTCATAATGTCAATATTTTATGCCCATCCCCTACCTATGTGCAGGTATCTTGCGATCCCCAGCAATCAGGATAACATCACAGAGCTGCTGCTGCTTCAAGTAGCTCTCCATTTTCCTGAAGGTTTGCTCTGCGTGGTGAACGGCCTGGTAGAATTCCTCCGAGCTACATGAATCCATGTCACAGTGGGGTGGCAAGGAGTGGCTGGCTCCTGACAGTCTGTAAACCACAAGAGAAACTCCACGTTGGTAAGATGTGACCAAGTTTTGACTCCATCACAGCTTCTAGCATCTGATACAAGCAAATCAGTGCATCCTTTCCCTGTTCTCATCACTGTAAGCACAAGACGGAAAAATCCTACTACATAAAGAGAGAAATGGAAAAAGCAGTCCTATCTTTCCACTTATTCTGAGCACCTACTCTAGTTCACTTTCTCAAATTCACATTCATTTTACACCCCCTGGGAATGAAAAATAAAACACAAATTTACTTAATTTGGAATGAATTTTGATTATTTTCTCAATGAAAAATTCCATACCTACTTTTTATCCAAAAGACTTATTAATAAAAACTGAATTTAGCCTGCAGAGATAAGGATGTCTATATTTAAAAGAAAAAAAAAAATAGGAAAATAAACAGAAGGAAAACGTTTGTTTGTTTGTTTGTTTGTTTCATTATATAGCCATTTATTCCTAGTCTGAAGTTACTCAATTCAGTGTTGCAGTGGAAAAAGTCGAAGTGTCAAAAGTGTCAGGAAGTGTGCAAAGTGTCAGGAAGCACTAGTCATTGAGAAAACTAGGTAATCATGCTAGAATTTCTAAACATTTCTCAACACAGACAATACCCTCTTCTTTTACAAATATGTAATGAGATGGATGCAAATTAAAGCCTTAAGATTATGTATGTGACTTTTAGTGCTGAAAGTGAAGGATTTCACAGATGAAGCTGTTATTTTTTCTTCTCCTAGATATATGTAAAAGAGTTTACATAATCAATAGAAGAGCAATAGAAGACATACCTTAGCCCATCATATGAAACAGTATTATAAATTAATTTAAACCAATCTCATTTTATACATTCTATTGAAATATAAATATAAAGGAGCACATAGATTTTTTTTTTTTAATTTACAGGACAATACAACAGTTTCCTTGCTCAAAGTTTGAATTCAGTAGGTGTTACATTCAAAAAATGATATTGAAAGACGTGTAAGGAAATGCAGTCTACATTCCTGGTGCTGGGAAAAAAATTGAAAAGTGCATAAACATAATAATTCTTTAAAATCATAATAAATTCAGTTATAAAATAAAAAATAATAACCAAAAATACCTAAACCTAATACTTGAGATATGCTAGTGATTGGCTTTTGAATTATGTTTTGTCCAAAAGCGTTCCCCATAGTGTCCTACAGTCACTGTACAGGGTCCAGCAGGTTTCAGGAGGAAGGGCTGGTCCATCTTCCTGTCACAGGAATCACTAGGCTTCACAGCACTCCTTTAAAGAAGCTGGAATCCTGCCTAATTGAAGGTGACATGCAGATAATTTCACAGGGAACAAACACAGCTATATCTGCATCTCACCATCCCAACACCTATGCTGTGTCATTTACAGGGACTAATTTAACAGAATGAGTTATCATTGAAAATTAAGTACCTTCGCTTTACTTAAACTTCTTTTAAAATAAGTAAATTCACTTTTGTAACATGGACAGTGAAAAATTATCAGTTGGTTTAAATTAATATTTTTATTTTTATGCTACAAAAATTACAGTATATGTGAGCCTTTCTATAGGAAACTGAACTGGCAAAATGTTATTATATATGATTCCTCAACAGAAACAGCTACAAATTTACATTACAAATACAGATTTAGAAAGAAACATTTACTTAATTCTGTTATAGCTAATCTTGTTGTATTGTCAAGTACTTCATGCCAGATATTTCCTCTTGGATAAAACAAACATATTCATTTGGGAGTGACATAATTTGCTTATGTGTTCCTATCTAATCTGGACTCAAACCATGTTGATCACAAATCCAAGTTTATTTTCACATCTTTGGTGGATCAACAGATGGTTTCCCATAAAACTCTAATGATAGAGCTAAGCCCATTAGAATGCACAGTGGGCAGATATTTCACCTTTTTTTTCTTATTTTTTCCCATTTCACTTTGATTGTAGCCATATACAGATTTTTTTTTAGTTCTATTGCAAGAGAATTAGAATGTCAAGTAATTTACAAGAAATAAATTAATACCTAATAAATGAGGTTTATTAGATACATTTCTTCCTCTCCTCTGGGGAATTTAGAAGTGACAAAAACAGCAGTTCTGAGAAATGAAAGTAATAGGAATGAGCAGATCTTAATGGGTTCATACTGTTTGTTAGTTCAGAAGGTACTCTAGGTCAGCTTACATTTGAATAGATAGGATACTAGTCCCAAATCTTTTTGGCTGTTCAAAATGCTGTCATTTCCAGGTCATAAAAAGAGGAGTACCCTGATTGAATTTATGCTGGTCCTGTGAAGTAAGATTGGACTGTAATAAGCTTAGTCTATTTTGCTCTTGAATTGCTAGGCAGTGTTTGCCACAAATTTTGCTCTCTTTCCTGCTAGTCATTTATAAGCAACATTTTCTACCCTCTAACTCAGTATATGCCACTTAGCAAGTCAGTAAATGACTGCTCAAAAGCAAGCCACCAAAGACCCAGCATATTTTAAATATTATCATGAAAAATAGCAAGCAATAATCTTAGTAGAAGACAATAAGTTAATCTTTTATTTATCTTCTAAGAAAGCCCAGATAAAAAGCCTGTTACTTATCCTATTCAGGAGCTATCTCTGTTTCATTACAAATGCCCTGTCTGCATAATCAACACTTTAAATTCAGATAGCAACTTGTTAAAGTAGGAGTTAGTTAAAGCAAATTTATCTTTTATTTACCATTTATTACCAATTACCAGTTTGTGAAAGGCATATATAGGTACTCAGGGCCAATTAGCAATATGAAAATCACATTTTCTCTTTGCATATATTGTTCTTGTGTAGGTGCAAGCAAATTGAACCATAAATGGAGTGAGAGGCTTTTTGATTGCATTCAGCAGCAACTCCAACACAAATTTGACTAAAAATTCCCTGAGTCTTTCAAAACCCTTTTTAGCATTTGTGTACCTCAAAATCCTGTAATCAGTGAACTGGACAGACTCCAGGTGGACTTTTTCCATAATCTTCCTCAGCTGGCAAGTACAAAGCTTGAACTTAGTGTGAAAATTTCAAACATTTGGTAGTTGTTCAGATTAAAACACTTAGTTAATAGCACAGAAATAAGGAAATCAAACCTTTCTCAAGATTACAGCATAGCTACTGAAGAGTGATACTGCAGAATGAGAATACTAAATGGTACAGAAAAATTATCAATATTGCAAATAACCAATAACCTTAAGGGGTTTTTTTTAATAAAATGACAAACTAGTGTGCATATTGCATAATTAAAAAGAAGAAAAAAAAAGTGAAAAATACACCTTAGGAAGTTTGTACAGGCTATTTTCAGTGCTAAGAAGAGCATCCCACTCTTACTTAAAAAAGAAATGATTAAAGAGCCCGAAGCTGTAGAGAAAAATCCAGTTTTTGAGCCATTACAGATCTTAAAATAGTGTAAATAGAAACAACAAACTAGAGAATCTAAAACATCTGACTCCACAATGCTCCTCTTTCACTAGAAAAAAACCCACTGATTTAGAGAAAAAAAAAAAAGAGAAATTAAAACATGTAGCTTACAATAATGTTGTCGAGGAGTTAAAGAGCACAGAGCTTTCTGGTTAAGTAATTAGTAAAACTAGTAGTTAAACCATATCCTGAAAAAAGGAATAAAAAAAATAAGTACTGTGAAATAGAGAATTCATATGACTTGAAACCACATTTCTCTGTGTACACAGAGGCTTAGATTTAGAAATGTTTCCAGTCTGAAAATTATATTCATAGAGGTTCAGAAAACAGTAGATTTATATCACTATGTATAGCACAAAACTTTACAGAGTACTCAGGTATTTTAAATGCTCAATTTGAATACATTTATTCTTCATTCCACTGAATGCCCTGGACGCAAAAAGAACTCTTTAACCAGAAAATGTCATATAATTTCATTGTTACTGGAATATTAAATCCTGGGTTTTTTCACTTTTTTTTTTTTTTTTTTTTAGTTTTCACTTATGCAGGATCAATAATGCAAACTTATCCAAAACCTGTTCAATTCAATTTAGTGTATATTATTGGGTACATATCCAAAATACATAGTCAAGAAACAAAATATATCCAGTTCTTCAGTGAAAGAAACATTGCTTTGCTATTTATAACTTGCAAAACCTGAAGAAGTATTCCATATGTAAGAGTGAAAAAAAAAAATCTTCACACAATTAATTCTCTAAAAATTACTTATTGAATGCTTAGAAATCAATAGCTTGTGGAATTGCACCATCTAAGACGGACTGTCAGAAGTCATGGCTCTCATTAGTGATCACTTGCAAAAAGGTAAGAGGGAGTTTTATAAAGACTTTAAACAGTTTTCTTACTGCAACAGCAAGTTGCAAGGCTAAAGTTCTGTTTGTGAACAAAAGCTATGCTTTTCATTCTGCTACCAGCAATCATATCTGCAACTACAGGCTCTGCCCAGAGTTTCAGCAGGTAGAAGTACCAGATTAAAGAAAAAAAATCAGAATATCAACTATAACTTTTTAATTTTACCAGATTTGTTCAAGGGTATGTTCCTGCTGTCTCAGAGATCCCGTTTCTATGTAAAATTTAAAAAAAAAAAATCCAGTGCATATTATAAACTCATTCTATAGATAAATCTGCGTAATGTATACTTTACAATGGTGTCTTCTCCTAAAGGCAATCTGTGAATCAAGATACTTGTAATGTAACTCATTCTTTGAAAACTGTAAGGCAAAATACAGTCATAGGACATCTGTGTGCCCAGCAAAAATACAGCTGAATCTTCTACTGTTCTGTATTTCTGTACATCTTAAGAGTATTACCAAACACAAGAAAGAAAATACCAGTTCATTGTGTTCATTTCAGACAAATTGTTTGAGGAGCTCCTCAGAAACATGGGAAGGACAAGTACTGTACCACATCAAACTGCTTCGATGGAGAAGAGATAGTTCCCTTGTTTAGGAGCTGTATTGGGTTTGTGTGGCCAGGTTTTGTTAGTGGGGGTGGGGCAGAGTGGTGCCTTCTGTGAGAAGCTGCTAGAATTTCCTCCATATCCAGCAAAGCCAATGCCAGGTAGCTTTAAGATGGACATGCTGCTGGCCAAGGCTGGGCAGATCAGAAACAGTAGCAACACCTCTGGTCAGGGGAGAAGGAGGAGCAGGAGGTGCTCCAGGCACTGGAGCAGAGATTCCCCTGTAGCCCCTGGTGCAGACCATGGCGAGGTGGAGATGCACCTGCAGCCCATGGAGGATCACAGGGGTGCAAAGATCCACCTGCAGCAGGCAGAGGAAACCCACGCCAGAGCAGGGGGATGCATGAGAGGAGGCTGTGAACTTCTGGGAGCCCTGTGCTGCACTAGGGCACTGGCAGGGACCTGTAGATCTATGGAGAGATGAGCCCATGCTGGAGCAGATTTTCTTTCTCTCTTGTGACCCTCTTGGGGACCCACGCTGGAGCAGCCTGTGCCTGAAGAACTTCAGCCTGTGGAAGAGTGACCTGCTTGCAGCAGCTTGTGAAGAGCTGCTGCCTACAGGATGGATTTATGTTGAAGAATTTCATGGAGAACTCTCTCCTGGGAAAGGGAGAATCAGTTCAAAATACTCTCAGTTAGATATTTTCTTATCTATGATCCTTCACTAGATAATGACCTAACCTAAGCTACAAGCATAGACCTCTCTATTGCCAGTGGTGATAAACCAACACATAAAAATTCCATAGCCTCCTGAAATAGCAGGGGTTTTAGATTTCAGTTCTTTTAAAAATGTCTTAATTTTGCCTTTTCTTGTTGTTAAAAAAAAGTTAAATAAAATTAATTAATGAACAATTACTAAAAAATCTCATTATTCTGAAAGCAATTACTTACAGAATTCAGTAATATTGATGACAAATGCTTTAGCTACCCTCAGTGTTATCCCTTTTTCTCCAGAATTTAATACTTTTATTGATGAAATGAGTTTGTTCCATGTCCTATGACCTAGGAACCACTTAAACTGCTAGGATATTTGCTTCATTCTTTAAGTATTCAATTGACCCTTTATCTCTTCATACTTTCTCACCCTTTATCCTCTACAGTCTTCTAAATAACTACTTCAAGCTTCCTAATTCCTCTCCTCTTCCTCCACAGTCCAGTGCCCAGTGTTAAAAATAGCGTAAGGTTTTGCTCATCTCTACTAGTACTACTACAAATATTGTGCTCTACTTTCTGTCAATATTGCTTTCAGCATCTTTCTGCAACCCTTACAGCTCCCAGCAATTTAGATTCCATGGATGAACAACTAAGTGGGCTTGACAGTCCAACACAGCTTAGACTGATATTAAAAAAATGGAATTTACAAATAAAGATTGAGACTGCGCATCAACAATAGAATAGAATGATTAGAATAGAATAACAACATAATAAAATAACAATAGAATGAACAAACAGAATGATTTCAAACTTTTAAAAAAATAAAGTATCATAATATAACACTTGCAGAAAAATTAAGTATACGTAAAGTTAGAAGTTTCTGGTTAGATGGTTTCTAATTAAGTCAGAGGTTGGAGGTTGGGATCGTGGGCCTTTTTTCCTCAATAGACAGAAAAATGCCACATTGTAATGCTTTTATTTGACAAGGTTAAAAGGTTTCATTTTGATATTGTTTTACATTACAACTATAAACTATCTTCAAAGACATACCAAAATACTTATAAGGATAGGTTTTATCAATTTTATTCACTTATGAATTTTTGCAAAGATATAATACATAAAAGTATTCTGATACAGAAGTTTCCAACTGAAGATTTACAGGTATGTGCTACTAATGGGGAAGTTTAGTATCCAATTCATGTATTCTGAGAGGCAAAATGAAAGACAGCCCAGGCAGAAATGGTGTCATTACTGAGAAAATATCCATTTTATATAACCCTTCAAGTCAAAAATGTTGTTTGCAATTGTTTTGCTCAAGTTCTGCAAAATTCCCCAAAGCATGCTTTTAGTAAACAGCAAGTTTAAGAGTAAAGAGAAGGAACTGATTTCATTCAGTTTCATATATGATAATTGGTTCAATTGGGCCTTTTAAGATTATTTTTGTATTTTGGAGTGATTTTTTGTTCACTTTTTGTGTGTGTGTTTATTTGCTTTGTTTTAATTCAGAATTTCAAATCTCATTTTAACACCTATTGAGACACCTAACGTATGACTTGAGAGATCACGCAAAAATCACGATCACAGGCAAAAAAAGTAAACTTGATGAAATTAGTTTAATTTAGTAACCATCAGAAGAGGAGAATAATGAGAAATAAAGCATTTATTTTAAACACCAATAACTCCCTTTTTCTGGCCTCAGCTTTACTCACAATTTCTTTACCTTGTCCCCCTCCAAAGCACAGGGAGATGGAGAATGGGGGTTGCAGTGAGTTCATCACACTTTGCCACTCCTTCCTCCTCAGAGGCAGGACTCCTTACATGCTTTCCCTGCCCCAGTGTGTGTCCCTTCCTTAGGGTGCCATCCTTCAAGAGCTTTCAGCCTGGGATCCCTGGGGTCGCAAGTCCTACCTGCTCCAAATCTGCTCCAGTGTCAATCCCTTTCTCCATGGGTCATGCCAGGAGCCTGCTCCAGTGTCACAGCCTCCCTCAGGCATCCACCTGCTCTGGCCTGAGGTCTTTCAAGGGCTGCAGGTGGATCTTGACTGTATCATGAACCTCCATGGGCTGCAGGGGCACAGCTGCCTCACCATGGTCTGCACCACGGGCTAAAGGGGAATCTCAGCTCCAACGCCTGGAGCAGCTCTTCCCACATCTACACTGACCTTGGCATCTGCAGGACTCTTCCTCTCACAGTGTTCTCACTTTTTATTCTTTCCCTGAAAATCCAAAATCTCTAAATCATGACTGAAAAATAATAAATACAAATAAAAACTAAATGATATTTTTTTCCTGTCTGATAGCTGAGTTGTCTGGTAGGATCTAAGACACTGAATATTTTATTCTGTTTTGTTGTGTTCTGCAATATATCCACCAATCAAAAGAATATTTTATTTTTTTAGTACTTTTTCAAATCTACTCATTGCTTCTTAGCGTGCCCTTGAAATGTAACTAAAATCTCATAGTGTTTCTCTCACCATGTAAAAATACAACAATTTATTGTAGTGTAGCACAGAAGAAAATTCATTCCTAAAATCACTCTCATCCTTTCTCAAACTCATTTCAACACAAAGATGATAATTTCATAAACTCTATTTCAAGTTCCAAGCACTTTCTAAAATCCAGAGAAAACTGTTGAAGGAAAGCTGATTTTTTAAGGTTCATCATAGTGGTCATGCCGGGCACCTGACAGCTATAGTAATAATGGTACCACTACAAACCTCTGTCACAAGTTAGCAGCCAACACACTTCCTTGACAAATTACACGTTCTGCCCCCCACCCCCTATCTTCGATTGATTCTGCCTCTAAATAGTCTTGCTATGCAACAGAAAAAGATGCTGGCTGGACTGCTCTCTCCCACCCAGCTAATGCTGCATGCACTGCTTTTTCAGCTTTGCATGCTCAAATAGAGGGAGCAGTTTGCTCCAGCTGTTTCTGGAAAATCGATTATTAACTCAAGAGTTCTCCTAGCTACACAAAGTCATATTTTAATGACTTGGACATATACTGATATATTTTACACATTTATATTGCTGACAGAACTTTTTATTATATTGGATCTTGCTGCATGAATTTATTTTTTGATCATGGAGAATACCGGAAACAGCCTACAAGTATAAAAGCCCTGCAAACAGATACTAGGTGCACATAAGCCTAAACTATTGAAAAGTTACAGGTCTGTACTACTAATAGGAATGTTTACTTTCCAATTTATGTATTCTGAGAGGTAAAATGAAAGACAGCCCAGGCAGAAATGGTGTCATTACTGAGAAAATATCCATTTTATATAACTCTTCTAGTTGAAAAAGTTTTTAGCAACTGTTTTGCTCATGCTATGCAAAATTCCCCAAGGCACGCTTTTAATAAAATTCAAATTTAGTAAAAAGCAAGTTGCTTCCTGAAGGGAGGCAACCCATTCTTCCTGAAAACACAATACCAAAGAAACGTCACAGGAAACCTCAATTTTTAAGAACATATGCTGTTGGAGAACAACCAAGAAGCACAACCACCTTTTCTTAAGTTTCTGACAGTAATATTTCTCTATTTCTAGCTCAAGACTTGAGGGAGCCAAGTATGACCCAGCTGTTCTGTTTTTTGGGGTTTTTTTTCCCCTCTTTCCTTTTACTTTCATAGCAGTAGACAAAATTCCTACTGAAAAGAAACAATTCTGCTTTAGACCAGGAATAAACTTCTTTTAGAAGTAAATAAGGTTCCTTCTTTACATAGGTATTTTTTCTCCATTCTTCCCCAGTCCCATCAAAATCATTGCCCTCATTCACCATGTTCAGTTAATGAAGATTTTGACTCTGAGTTGAAATAATAAATAAATATAACTGTGCCACTGCAAAATGAAATCCCTTATATTTGTGAGACTGCTTGCTTCTCATTAAGAAAAAAATAAACCAAAACCCAAAAGCTGATTTATTGTCTTCCAAACCTCTTATGCTCTTATGGGAAATAAATACATAAAACAGGAAAGTGTCCTGCATTCATCACAGGCATCAATGCATTCACAGTCCACTCATATTTTAATTACCCAGTTAGTAATACAGTGGAGATACACCAGCTCCATTATGAAGACAGACTGACACCATAAAACTTCTTTAATACTCTGGTTAAATCTTATCTAACATTTTACGGTTCCCCATTTCTACCAACTGAAAGTTGAATGAGAAGGATTATTAGGCCTCAAAAATTCAAAACTTAATTTAACCTAAACTCAACTTCCCTACAGAAATGGAAGTCCTCCCAGTGGGACTTAGCATCTGGGAAATCTGAGATGAAGGGTAAAGACTGTTGTACAGGAGGCTGCTATTACTGGCCCAAGCAGTTAAATGCAAGAGGTTGGAGAGGTATTTCTTAGTCTTGCAGATGTAAAGTGCTCGCCATGGCTATTCATTCCTCTGCCTGACAAGCAGAGGAAGAAACCAAGTCATATGAAAACCAAGAAACCAAGCCATTCTCTCATGAAAATGAGAGAAATTCCTTTTCTTTTCTTAATAGCTCGAAAATTAATGGAAAAGTTTTGTGTATCACAGTGCACTATCAGCTGAGCAGTGCTAGCAAAAACAAAGGCTTCATTCTCTCACAAAGCACAGACTCTCAGTTTCCTTGATGCTCAGTTGTTAATACATCTTATTGTTGATGACAAACTGCACTGACCCTTTGTGGTTTAACTAAATGGTCAAAAATAACATTATAAAGTATTTCTCCTATCTCATTTAAATATCACTACCCAGCATCTATGCATATACTTCCAAAGAGAATGAGATTTTTACAAACATACACACTAAAGATTGCATGTTCAGAAACCAATTAAGCCAACACTACAGACAGGAGAGTTTTCTAATGTACTATGGAGGAAAACTCCCATATCTTTCAGGCAGCTCTGGTTATAGTTCCATTAGCAGCTGCTATCAGTAGTGTGTAATTCTCCAAGAACTGCCACTTTAAAACATCATAAAATCAGTGCCAGTGCCATTGACATAGAAGCTCTCTTCTATCCCATGCTACTCAGAATAACACCACTTCTGATTATAAAAGAGCAGTGCTAGATTTACTGGCGACACACCAAAAATAGAGCTGCTTTTTCTTCCTTCTGTAACAGTGCTCTATTTTCTCAATGGATGGCCTGCATTATGCCTAAGAGAGATGCTTGTGTCATGTGTTAACTGCCTTGTCATGACAAAGGGCCATATCTATATGGATAAACTAAGTAAATTAGCTGACATCGTTACTAATTCACTGTGTGCACAAACACGCACAAGGATGCAGATCTCTTTTTTATTAAGAGACATTTTCTTCCAGCATTTAATTTTGACATAGGGACTTTATATAAACAGAAGTGATATATATGAGTGATGGCAATGGCATTCAAAAAAGGATAAGCAAGTATTTTATGAATATTGAGCTTAGTATACATTTCAATAAAATTTCATTGTGCTACTATATTATGTGCTGATATTTCACAGCATAGGTAGCATGCCAGAGCTTAAAACACATTATGGCTGTGATGGAAATCATGTCAAAGACCACTGGAAGCTGAATCTTTAAAATTTCCAGATTAAAATTCTAGTTCAGTTAAGTACTGCACTCGGTGAGGTGGGAGATCACAACACACGTGTGCACATGATGCCCTTTAGTAAACTGTATGAATGATTCAGCCCATGTCCTGTTGCAAGACAAGCTTTTATGGAGCTTGCACAGCATTCAGTGGAAAGCAGCACACAATCTCTTCCTGCTATTTGTTACAGATCTATCAAGTGTCATATATCTTTTGGTGACTCTCACAGATTTCACAGCACCTGTAAATCAGGGAGAAAGATATGTCTGAAACACAGAAATAAATTCTAGGTGATTTTGGCCTGCTGTTTTGAAGTGTCAGTACATTTTTTTGCTAATCCTGAAAACAGCAATTAAAATTGACAATTTGGTGAATCCTGTCTAAGACAAATTTGATGGTTTCAGTTTCTACACTGCAGGATCACTACAACACTGTGAATTGAACTCGCAAGCAATTAAAGTCTACATATTTCATAATAGCTACCAGTCATTAACCCAGCACAAGCCCAAGCTGTGTTCTTCATCCTATGATCAATATAAAAAAGGTCTAATGAATTTTTCATATGCATGCATGGCAGCACAAACACCTAGCCATTAATATTGCTTTTGTCTACCACAGTATTTGTAAAATTACTGTCTAGAGAGGCTGAAATCAGGCAATAAGAGTGATACGCTAGACTGAGTCAAATAAAAAAGGTAAGTACACACATATGCACATTAAATACTGCCCTTAATTTGCAAACTTCTAGGTGTGAAACCTCCAGTAAAAGCCTCAATATTATGTACAGATACAGAGAGTTACAGAGCAGTCTGTGGCATAATTAATGCTTACCTCATAGAACTGAAAAAAATCCCAATGTTATTTTTTCCACATTAGTGATTGTGATTTTTTTTTTTTAATCTAAAGTGTGACACAAACATAAAAACAAAACCCTGAATTTGGTTTTATTTTGGGGTTTTTTTTGGTTTTTTTTGGTTGGTTGGTTGCTTGCTTTTTTTTTTTTTCCATTAAAACAAAGGTATTTCTTTGTACCCCTCTGCCTTTTGTATAGTTTTTCTTGAAAGATTAAGTAGCTGAAATACTTTTACTGTCTCCTTCACAGATCAATCTGCAAAACTGAAAGTAAGACCTTTCCCTGGAGAAGCAATCAAGAGCAGAGCATTAGTGCTCTGACCACAGAATTAACTGCAAATAGGACAAAGAAGCTAGACCTTTGTGATCAGGCATTTTGCACATTTTTTCTCATATCTTTATAGAGATACAGATATGAGAGAGTCCTGCCTGCTAGTCACACACAGGTGGAAGGAGGTACTTCCAGAAATACACACAAAAAAAGAGCAAGATATAAAGAAAAGTATATATATTTTTTTTCCATCTGCTCTAAATTAGTTAGTTTATGAGGACTCTAAGTGTGATGGCTTTTATGAATCTCCATTTTGGAGTACTTAGCCTTTTGCATTAAACACTTAAGGAACCTGAGAATCTTTTTTCATCATGGGTATTCATCCTTAGGCATTTCAGTACTTAACACTGCAGTAACAGTCTCCTTTGGAAGCTGAGCTCCAATGATGACAAAAGGAATGTCTAGATTTCCAAACAACTACATTTCTATTTACATTCTATATAATGCAACACTGGTGTACATGAAGAGGAGTGTGCAGGAGTATTTTGTAACAACATTGATTGCTGCTTATGCTTCTCATTTTTTTTTTCTTAGGCTATTACATCACAGCAATTGTTTTGAGGCCACACTCTCCTTCTTTTTCTTTCCCACTTTATATTTAGAGAAGAGAAAAATACTGCAGGTCATAGAGATAAAACCTGTTCATGTAATTTTGCATTTCTTTGATGACTGACATAAAATAAATTGCATGAATTCTCTCACTGTCTCAGGACAGCTTTAAAGCATGGTAGCAGTGATTATTTGGCTATATTTTACCTTTAATCCATATGGAATATTCATGAACTTGTCAAGTGTTTTAAAAATTCCACTTCTATTACAAAATATGTAATCCCTTAATTTCTCAGGTCTACAGAACTGTAAGCATTCACTTCCAACTTGCTTCAGTGAACCCCACACCATTTCAAAATTAACAACTACTACCAGAATAAAATTTATTTTAATCAGGTACATTATAAACCAGGCTAATTTACACTGTCACTGTTTGCATCTCAAAAAGTGTATGCCTAGTCAAGTCTCAAGTCTACTTGATTTTGTTTCTTGCATGTACTCGCTTTTGCTTTCCGAAGATGTGTTTTCAAATATCAAGCTAATTTCAATGCATATGGACTAATTTGCAGACCTTTCTATTCCCTGACTATCTGAATCAAGCCCAATCTACATAGAATAGTGTACCTGTGAATTATAGCATAATTCAAACAGTAGTTAAGACCTGTGACAGATAGGTTTTTTTATACTTATTTCTTTAATTGTGGGATAAAAATAAAATTCTAGTTCCAGTATACTTGAAAAGAGGAAAAAATTAAAGTTCATATTATTCATCAAGAAAAGAATTAAAAATGTTACTCTTTAATAACCCCTGCAACCTTTATAAACCTATCAAACAGCATCAAGATAGGACTGTCAAATTTAGAATAATTTCTCAAACTTCTTAGATCATTCATGAATCAATTAAATGCTTTTATTATAGGTTACTTATTCAACATAATTAATGTGATATCCATCAGACCCAGTATCTCTGGAAATACACTTAAAAAATGACCACTGATTGTAGAATACAACTTTACTTAATTCTATAGTTATACAACTTATTAAAAGAAAAATATCTGCAACTGTGCAATAATATCATAGAACTGTAACTCCTGAATGTTCTCTTCCTCTCAATACTAGGTATTAAAATACATTGCACTAATAATATTCTATTATAAAAACACTATAATGTTATAAATGTTAAAATGTTATAAAACATAGCAGTGCATTTGAATATTACAACTTATTAGTCTTTCTTGAGCAATCTAATATTCAGTAGAAATGGGAAGATTATTATAAAAACAGAGAACAGAAATGTACTTCTAATCAACCCACTTTAAAATATCTGAACCACTATTTATGTCTGCAGCCAAGATTAGAAAGAAAGATAGATTTTCACTGACTTCTTTGTCATTGTTTGGATGAAATGCAAATACAAGAGAACATATCTGAGTGCCTAAATAAATAAATAAATAAAATGCAAAGACAACTTAAATTATTTTTTAAACTGGAAATAATCTAGACATTTTAAAGCCTATTTAGATGAAAGTAATCCTACTCAGACAAATAAAGTTCAAAGAATATATTTAGAATGTTGCTTCACATGACCCAGAAGGTATAGAAAGTCCTGCCTACTGTAAAGAGCATGTTTATTATGCCTCAGACTTGAGAAAGCTACTACCAATAACCCCCTAGGATTAAACAGCCAAAGATTATGAACAATGTAATCAAGTAGGTACCTTTAGATTCTTTTAGATTCATATTTAGAACAAGGGTTTTTTTACTACATTAGTTCAAATAGATATGTGTGTGTATAGATATTTATATATGTGTATATGTATATGTAAATATATATATGTAAATATATATATATTTATATGTCTTCACCTGAGTTTTCTAGTACATTTTCAAAATTTTCAAATTAAATGAAATCAAAACAAATTAAAAACATTACAACAAATTTAATATCAAACAAGTGAAACGCTGTTATTGCACAAAGATATAAAGATTTACATAAAATTTGCTTTTTCAACAAATCAAATTCAGTAATCTACAGAACAGCAATATAGAGGCTCAGCCAAGATTCTTTTTCAATCTCTTCCAATCCAGTCAAGCTACACACATACTACTAAAAAAATGCTGAATTTATTA
>VWYP01022482.1:0-41024 GCA_013400435.1 Pycnonotus jocosus
ATTCTGTGATTCTGTAATATTAAAAATGTAGATTGTTGAAGCCAGAATTCCTTGTATCTGGCAACTGTGTAAAGAAGATGGAAGAAGAAAAAGCCACTTCTTGTAAAAACTTAAATATCTTAGACCAGTAAAAACAATCACTAACCCAAATGCTGTATAAATAGAATAGAGGCATCCATATACAAATATATATAAATATACATGCTTTTAGACAGAGGGATGGATAGATGACAAGTGACAAGGTGACAGGTTGTGGTAAAGAGGCAGAGAAAGTATTTTTATTTATCTGATGAATATGTTTCAACTGTAACAACTGTCTTCATAAGATTTTCCTTTACATGAAACTTTCCTTCCCTCAGAAAAATCCCATCACATATCCTGGGTCAGTGGTTACTCAACTTTACAGCTGAAGGGCTGTAGGTAATTCTAACAGATCGAGGTAGCTGTAATCAATATTGTATCTGCTTTGAAACCCTTAACCTGTGCTTTCTGTGGCTCCAGGCACTCATCAGGGAAGGGCCATGGACTGACATAAATCCTGTATCCCAGCAGCTGAGCTGTAGCTTCAGAGAAGAAGAGCATCTGCTTGCAGCATGAGAGGATCATATTACCATGGTTCCCAAGCCCAATATAAAATGGTGGTGATATACAAATGTGAGCACCAGTAGGTACAAATGAAGATGCCATTTAAAAGTTGCAGGATGTGACTCAAGTGATACATTTTAAAATTCAAAGCAATCTTTACAAGTTATGTCCTCATGCAGCTGTCCAGAAATCTGAAAGTCCATATGTGGGACTCAAGTTGTACATTAGAGCTAGAAAGATTGAGCTGTGCATATTTTAAGGGGAGAAAATTGCATGTGCCCATAAGTTGCTACAAATAGCTATTCCATAGGAGGTTTTAAGAAGTAATCACCCATCTGCCAAAATATCAGTGTTGTCTTTAATCATGTTTCTGCTGAATGAGTAGAAAACATCAGAAACAATATATTTTTTAAAAATCCCCAAAACAACACCCCTCCATCCCCCAGAAGACCAAATTACCAAAATGAAACCAGGATTGTCAAACCCTTTAATTATGAAGAAAACAAATGATTAAAAGAAATTAGCTGCAATAAAAGTGAACCTAAATTTTATTACATGTGTAATTGTGGGACCAGACATAGTTGTCATGACTTACAATAACATAAAACCCCTATCAAGGGAAGGACACTTCATTTAAATCTGTGGAAACTACTGTATAAGTATAGTTCATAAAGTGAACTAAAATCACTTCTAAGTTCTATTTAGTTTACTTCTAACTAAATTCTAGACTTTTGTTGAAATAATTCACTGTTTGATCTTTCTGTTATGTTATGTAAAATAAATGCACAGTTCTTCATTTCAGCTGTGACATTCATTTGCTCTCTAAGCTTGATTGACTATATAACTTCTTGTCTCAAGGATTTAGAAAACAATGAAAGCAGCAAGTAAGCAGAGTGAAATTCTTATGTAGGTTACTTGGATAATTCATATCTGAGAATAAAGAAATATGAGTTCTGTGGAGTACATGTGATACTTGATATATGTGCTTTATATATAATTTCCTTAAGGTCTGTAAGAAAATTAAATTGAAGTTTAATCAGAAGTTTTGCTCTGCACTGATCTTTGAGAACCTAAGGTGAAATTGGATGAAGAAATATATTTATGGAGATGATCCTTTTGTATTCCCATGCACCTTGCATTTGGACAGGAGTTGTTTTCCAATAGCTTTCATAATTTTTATTTCTTCTTCAACTCTAATATTTTATTTATACTTTATTCCCATATCTGACACACAGATATGTGCATGAATATATTGAGAGCCATGCACATATGAATATAATTCTCTCAAAAGAAAATGTGGCTGTCAATAAATATGCAATGTGGCATATTTGTGACCAGGGCAGGCAGTTCTAAGATCCATGATTTGATTATTTCAAAACCAGATTTCTTCAAATATGCCAAAGGCAGGTATATGTCAAGATAAAAGCTACATGAGTTGAAGTGTAAAAGGGCAACCTAAACATTTTTCAAAGTATTCAGAAATCTGTTTGCTTGTATTCCATACCTCAGAACTAGCCAGACTGGATTTTTACTACACTTTGGTAATAATTTATAGCTGAGTAATGAACAAACATTAATGATATTAGCACAACAGATGATGTTCTTAAACTTCTAAATGTCATAATAGAAATTAAATACCTTCTCAGCCAGAATTGTGGCCATTGCAAGTGAGGTTGTATTAAAAAAAAAAGGTTTCTCCTTTGTTTCCTCATTTGAAATATTCACCTATGTAGCCCTCAGAACACTATTTCTTGCTATTAAATGTCTTCAGACATTTAAAATGCTTCAACTTTTAAATGGTTCAAACTGTCCAGTGTTTTTGAAGTACTGTCAAAATTTAAAGAAACCTATGCTGCCACTGGCATTTCTGCATACACTAAGAAACCCTCTCTTCCTCATAAGGAATTATTTCTACACTTGTTTTCAGGGGTAAAAGTTGTTCTGCCAATATTCATGAAGATGAGCTTGTCCTTGCTACTTACATTTTATTTGTGGGAAACGGATCAGATAGACTGCCTGAATGTGCTGGGAATTAGTGCAGTTTAAAGTCAATACTGAGCCAAAGAGATGGTCCCAATGTCCCACAGATCATTCCTTAGACTGTCAATCAATACATTTCACCTGGTTCTCTCTAACTACTAAGTCAAGGAGCAAGTAACACCAAGGAGGGAAGCACATATTGGAAACATAATGAACACCTCAGTAAGTGAGACCAAGGGTCTATCTAGCCCAGTTTTGTTTCTCATATAGTGCAGTGGGAAAGGCTGTTAGAATTTTTTTTTAGAGTTTACTTGCTGGCGTATATTTTCTCCACTGTGTGCTGTTTCAGCTTGTAGACACTGTTGAGCTCATTACTGCTGTAAATGATCATCCTTCATTCCTGGTCAGTATTTTTTTCCTGTAGTGCGTCCAGCTCTTGGGTCCTCAGCAGAAGAAAGACATGGACCTATTGAAGCAAGCCCAGAGGAGGCCACCTCTAAAGATAATTAGAGGGATGAAGTTCCTCTCCTGTGAGGAAAGGCTGAAAGAATTTGGTTTATTCAGCCTGGAAGAGAGAACACTTTGAGGTGACCTAATTGCAGCCTTCCAGTACCTGAAGGGAGCCTACAAGAAAGACAGAAAGGGAAAGACACAGAGCTGTTTTTATAAGGGCTTGTGTTAATTGGACAAGGGGGAATGGATTCAAACTAAGAGAGAGTAGGTTTAGATTAGATGTCAGGAAGAAGTTCTTTACTATGAGGGTGGTGAGGCACTGGAACAGGTTGCCCAGGGAAGTTGAAGATGCCCCATCAAAGTCAAGTTAGATGGGGCTCTGAGCAACCTGGTCTAGTGAGATGTGTCCAGCACAAGGCAGGAGAGTTGAAACTAGATGATCTTTAAGGTGTCTTCCAACCCAAACTATTCTATAATCTTATGATTCTGTTATACTTCTGTTTTGCTTGTATCTTTTTGGTAAGAATGTGCCATTGCTTCAATTTTATTGAATAGAGTGAGACAGAAGGTCAGCTACAGAGACAGGGAACTAAACTTTTGTCTCCAGCTTCTTTACTAGGACCCTATCTAAAGAGGTCAGTTATCCTATTTTACCCATGTGGTTAAGAAAAATACTGAATAGAAACTAACTTGGACTTAAATTTTGCCACCTTTTTTAACCTAGTTGCTTTCATAGATGTTCATTTATCTAGCCTTCTTCAGTGTGGTAATATTTATTTCCGAGATGATCCACTAGGTTTTCTTGTCTGTTATGTCAAAAATGCAAATTATACATGTAGTCTTTAAGTAAAATTTTATAACCATATCTCCTTCCAAGTGTTATTGATCATAGTCAAGATGATTTCAGCTAATTATCCACAGGATATAAGTCACCTGATAGTCATTGGACACTCCATTAGCAGAAAAATCACCCTTTTAAATTTACATAGTAACAGTAAAAAAGATAGTAAGATGAAACTGACTTCAGTAAAGCAAAAGGGAGGAGTTCAATAAAGCTGATGGAGAACTTGAAGCAACAAAGCATTTGGAGACATGAAAGAGAAATTGGTTTCCATTAATTTGCCTTTCTAAAAAGTGACTGCTTTCCGTTTATATAACCCTCAAAGCTCATCAACTAAATTTTACAGAGCCTTTCTTCACTTTTTTGCTTGAGGACTTATTTTGATGAGTTGAAATTATGCAATTTTTTTTTCTCTTTCTTTGGAGAAATGACAGCTGTAAGTCAGGGTGCAGCCATATACAGCATCACTATTTATATTTTCCAAATATATATATTTATGCATCAGAGATGTTAATTCAGGTTTGAAAAACTGGGTGCTTAGATTAATTGGTTAGAAATTAAATAGAGTAGGTTTTACATGTGTCCAAACCACTGTTCCTCAAACCAAAATTCTTTGCACATTTCCAGGAGATTTATATTTTTCTAACAGAACTCACAAGATATTAAACCATTTGTAGCTGAAAGAGTGGCTATTGAGTACTGCTTCAAATATAATTCCATACAGATTTTCTATGCTTAAATTACTTAAATGTATTTAGCTTGTACCACTGTAGAGTTGCAGTACTTAAATGTAGTTAGCTTGTACCACAAGACTAAGAAAGCCCCTGTGAAATATCAAAGTAGCTCACAAAAACCTTGCAAAATCCTGTCAAATATGGGAAACTCTAAAAAAATCATTCTGTTTTCTCTGAACAAATTAAATGATCATGTAAATTTCCTTGACTGTAAAACTTCATAATTAAAAAACTGACAGGTCCTTCACTATAAAATCATAAATGCTACTCAAATTGGACTTTTATAAGGGCTTAGGCTGATATTTCAAAGGATATACTTTCAAGGAAATTGATTTATTAATATCAGAAAACCATGAACATTGGATTGCTAGGTGACTAAAACAGTTGAAACTAAAATGAAGAAATGGTAAAGCATAGATTTGTATTTTCAATTTAAAACAAACAAATAATAAGACTATAAAATGATTTTGAGCCTCCACAAAACCTAGAGGGTAAATCTATGCCCTGGAAATTTTCCCATCCTGTTCATTATTTTCCCTTAGTTTGATATTTGATTTCTGGGATCACTTAGAAGCTAAAGATTCTTGCATAATGATTAGCACATTGAACAATCTGTTAACTATTTGAAAGAGAGAAAAAAAAGTAAGCAGTCATACTTGGTAGTGAGTTCTTTAATGCCCTGGTTATAAAAACTACCAAAAAACGTGACAAAAATTATAAGGGTAAATGCACCTTTGATTATGAAAAATGCTAAAAATATTTGATAGTTGTGATGGCTGACCTGGCTGGGTGCCAGGTGCCTTCCAAGAGACCCTATTTCTTCCCTCTGTGACAGGAGACAGGTGGAGAAAATAAGAAGTAGAAAAATTCATGATTCAAGGTAAAGGCACTTTTAATAAAGCAAAAGCAAAGGTTGTACATGGAAGCAAAGGAAAATGGAAAGATTTCTTCTGTACTTCCCATCAGCAGGTGATATCCAGCCTCTTCACAGGTAGAACTTTAGTATGGAGTTGCTTTAGCATGGAGTTGCAGTTGCTTTGGAAGACAAATGCTGTACTAATGGACTTCCCTTCCCTCTTCACTCAGCCTTTATTGCCGAGCAGATGTCCTGTGGCATGGACATCCCTTTGGTTATGTTGGGCCAGCTGTCCTGGATATGTCGCTTCCCAAGACCTTGCCCACTTTCACCCCTTCTGGGTGCAGTAGGGGAGTCTTAGAGGGACAGCACTGATGCTGTGTTATCAACACCTTTCTAGATCCCCTACAATGCACAGCACTATGAGGGCTGCACTGGGGAAAACTAACCCTGTCTCAGACACACCCAGTACAGTAGCATCTCATTTTAAAGTATGTTTTTTTAATGTTGAAATAGGTCATTGTCTTCTGATGTCTAACATTTAAATAAATCCTCAAAGCCTCAAAAAGAAGTGCCTTCTTGTTTAAATAGTCACTAATAATAACAACTGAAATTAATACCAAAACTCTGGATAGAAGTAGCTGTAGAAACTTCTTCTACAGTAACTGGAAACTAGAATTATTACAATTCCTTTTATTGTTTTCCTTTATGCAAGTCTCTGCACAGTATGTTTAACCACAAAAACATGCTACTCAGGTACAGTTGAACCGATTTAAAAAATAGTGATATGCATTTGTAAGATCAAAGCAAACATCCTTTTTTTCAAAAAATAAAAACACTGTTGCAAAGACTTAAACAGCTGCACCTGCATTTTTGATACCATTTTCTGGGAGGGTGATTTCCAGTCACTTCAGCTATGGGTCAGTGAATAAAAAGGAAGTAACTTAGTTGTTGACTTGTATGCCATGGTCATTACTTGTTTGCATCAGTCTCACTGAGACTGAAATGTAATCCTGAAAAAGCACAATTAACACGGTGATTTTGACTTCATTTCAGTCATTAAGATATAATAACACTGTGTAAGGCACCCAGATTTTCTGAAGACTGAAATAATATGTCCTTTTAGGTAAATGTTTTGGAGGTCAAGGTGTTGCTTGTGTTAGCAGGCGATGAACAGAATAGACTCTTTTTTCAAGAAAGATTTCTCATTGGTTTGATTCAGCTACTTTCACATATCCCTTAGAGCAGTGGGCCTTTGTGTTAGCACCCAGGAAACTGATTTGTTTTCTTCTGAGGTCAGCAGAGGACCTGCTGCTTTCCAGCTCTTAGCTGGAATCTGCCAGGCTTCTGTGTAGTTGCTGTGCCAGGCAAGCAGACAGACAAGTGCACACTGTGTGTGCAAGTTGTTTCATGCAGTTTTGTACATACACCAAGTCTTAAACATCAGGCATTGGGGTTTGGACCCAGAAGTGTTGGCAGACAGAGGAAGGTGTAGGTCTCCTCAGTCAGAGAATCACAGAATATGTTCAGTTGGAAGGGACTCACAAGGATCGTTGAGCCCATCAGTATTCTGCACAGCACCATCCCCAGGAGTCACACCCTGTGCCTGAGAGAATTGTGCAAGCACTTGAATTCTGTCAGGCTTGCTGCTGTGATCACTTCCTTGGGGAGCCTGTTCCAGTGCCCAGCCACCCTCTGGGCGAAGAATCTTTTCCTGATATCCAGCCTAAATCTTCCCTGACATGACTTCAGGCCATTCTCTTGGGTCCTATCACTGGTCACTACAGAGAAGAGATCAGTGTCTGCCTCTCCTCTTCCCCTCACAAGGAATTTGTAGCTGCAGTGAGGTCTCCCCTGAGTCTCCTCCAGGCTGAACAGACCCAGTGCCCTCAGCTGCTCCTCACACAGCTTCCCCTCAAGGCCCTTCACCGTCTTCATTGCCCTCCTTTGGACACTCTCCAACAGTTCAATGTCTTTCTTACATTGTGGCACCCAAACCTGCCCCCAGCACTGGAGGTGAGGCTGTCCCAGCTCAGAGCAGAGCGGGACAATCCCCTCCCTTGCCTGGCTGGTGATGCTGTACTTGACTTAACAAAAGTGAGCTATTACTAGCTATCTTAATTAAATCCCCCTTAAAATATTCCGTGCAAAATCTTTATGACAAGTAAGGATCAGCCAGGAATCTCCTGTGAAATTAAGAGAAGGAGAGAAGGAAGAACACAAGAAATTTGAAAAGTAATGTGAAAATGGGGATTTTTTACTGATATTTTGGTGGCAAGCCCAACTACTCATTTGGATTCCTACCTGCACAATTTATTTGTCAATCTTCTTTTTATATTGCATAAGATAAGAGATTAATAGGAAAAATAAGGACACAGAAGAAAGTTTTTAAGTACTTAAGCTGACAATCCAAGTGTCATAGCTGTTGAGTTCTCAGGCAGTAAATCCCTCCTCCTGCAGTGGGCAAGTCTCTCTGCCTCCAAAGAGCTTTAGGAGAGTCATAGAATGCTTTGAATTCAGCAGGAACACTTTCATAGCTTTCTCTAACATTAGAGAACAGTAATGTGCTTTAAATGTAAGCTTTGTTGGTGAATTGGATTAATTTTACTAGTGACATAAACTGAATTTAGATGTATAAACTGTTCAAAAGTTGGAGGTAAGAGCTTCACAGGTAAACCCAGCAGGCCAAATTTGGGGTTCCTGAAGTGCTAAAGATTCTTCCAGGTCTGGTTTAGAGTTTTTTATAATCTATAAAACACAAACTCTGAAGAAAGTCTTCAAGATTTGATTCACTGTACTGGTTAATATCCCACCGGTTCCTTTGGCACTGGATTCTTTATGAATGAAAGCTTTCAAATTGAAATCAAGTTTCAGGCAATTGCCTTTCTGAGGACAAACAAAAGAACCAATAAGGAGCTGTGCAAGAGCCTTTCAGGAAGTCATTTGGGAGCTAGAAATTCTGAGTTTTCCCTTTGTTATTGAACTGATTGCTTCTCCTTTGGTATCTCCTCCTCTGCCCTGCAAATGAAACATCCAGTCTTGTCTTTCTGAAAAGAGTTGATGGATGGAACCATTTCATACTATGCACTGCTACCCAAGCTCTTTTATCCCAAATGGATTCTGCATATGGCTGATTTTCCTCATACAAAGTAAGAAGTAAACAGAGAGTGATAGATATTGGCTTTCCATCATCTGATCTGTCAGCTGCTGTACATTAGGAAGTTATCTATGCCTTTAATTGTGAGTAGGAGAGGGATTTAGAGCTTGCAGGAGTGTAATTGTTTCACAGTAAATCTACAGATAAGCCCCTCTTCCTTACTGCCCACACAGTTCCACTGATTTTAGAATATTAAATTGTCCTTTTCCCTTCAAACACTGGTGCCTAAAGGAAGATCTATTATCCTCAAGTCTTTGTAGCTTAGACTCTAATGTGATACTGATATTGCAAGCCAATAACTAAAATGAGAACATATTAAAATGAAGCATAAGACTTCTTTTATTACTGCCATAGTTCTTTACTGCATTAATTTTGAAACATATTTCTATTTGTTGTTTAATTGCAGTCTTAGAGTTAAAAGTTTTGATAATTGACAAGTTTCTTTCTCACGTGATGTATTCCTGGAGACACAGTGTAAGTGTTGGAGGAGGATAACGAAGAGGAAGGATTTCTACCTTTGACTGTGCCAAACACTGTGAAATTTTCTTTTCAGTTTACTTCAGTGGATAAAACAGACTTGTTTTGATGTCTAATTCTCAAATTTAAGTGAATTGCTTATTCCTTATTATGAATGGTTTGAATTTAAGTGAGCAAATACCTTATGAAAATCAGGTAAATGGTCCTGTGATTAAATAAAAATCTGTGTTCCCTCTGGGTTTGTCTTTGTTTGGTTTTTTAAATCTCCATCAATTTTGTCTTGTCTGTGCAGTGAGGATACAAGAATATGTGCCTATTTAGCAAAGACTACTTGGGTAAATGAGATAATGAACAGTCATAGTTGCTTGTGTTTCCCAACCTGCTTAAGAATACAACTCATATTGTTCATTGATATTATTACAAGACAAATGCACAGTTGAAAATATCTCTGTTTATCCATTCTCCATTCACTGACAGGAATTTACACTACAATAACACTTCTCATGGGTCTAATATGGTTTCTTATTTAATATTAGTCTAATTACATTCTTTGAATTAGTGGGTGACAAAAGGAAATCATGATATAAAAAAAAATGAGACAAACACTGCTTGCACCAGCCCCAGGTAGGATGTGCTGTTCCTGTTCTACCTCTTTAAAGAAGGACAAGTTGCTTCATGCTAACCTTGAAGATTTCATGTGAGAAGAGTGATCACCAGGTCAAGGGACACACAGATGTGGATCTGCAGCTATAACTGGAGCTTCCCTCCAGGTAGACTTTGGGCTGCATGGGCCTGAGAAGACGATACCACTAATGAAAGCCCATACACTTTGTGGTGGGTAGTGCCTCCTATATATCCTTTGTCACACAAAGCAGCTAACTATCCCAGTGCCAGGGATATTTCGTATTTTTGCAGAGAGATGCTGATGTACTATAATAACTACTAAACTATAGATTGTTTATTTTTGCCTTGGCTTCAATTTTTATTTCTACTGCCCTTTTTTTTCCCATTCATTTCATCAAAATAAATGTTGTAACACATACAAACAGGCATGATGAAAAAGAAAATGTCAGATACATTTTGAGAATAAAAGATTTTGACATTGTGCCTCTTTTAAAATCAGAGTGTACAGTAATTGCATTTGGCTAGATATTTCCTCCAACTAGGAGGTAATTTACTTTCACAGCTGCCTTATAGAACAGGATGACATTAAAGGAATAATTGACAATTTGTGGGATTTTTTGTGATTGTCATTTTTGTTTCCTTTTTAAGTGAGTTTATAGGATTCTCCTTTCTGTTCTGTGTGTACTTCAATAATAACTCAGTGCTAAAATTTTCACGTAGAACTTCAGATGGGTTGGAGTAACATTTTGTATGCTGAACAGTGTTGAACAAAACCCACAATTCTCCTTTCCTTTCTTAATTTTCTAAGATGATAAAGTGGAGTGTATACTGTTACAAAACCAGCAGAAATTAAGAATGAGATCACAGTATTCTTTTGAACAATGCAATCATATGATTCCATGTATGTACAAACCTAAGTAGAAAAATAAGAAGACTTTGACAGTAGCACCAGAGATTGGCTTGACTCCTTATTTACTGGCCTCTGAACCCAAGCAATTTTTGTGTGCTTAAGCAAGTATTCATAATGACACGACATTTAAAAGATAATAGTATTCATATTATTCTGTGGGTACTAGGCTACAGGGAACAGAAATACACCTACATAGAGAGAAAACAGACAAATGGAGGTTCAATGAAGCATTAAGCAATATTGCTACTGACAATCACAAAATAAGGCAGTGGGAAAAGAAGGGAACTGACCACTGACATTGTTGAACTGCTATGGGTTCATAGTAGTATAAGATTAATCTTGAAACACTGGCTTATGGACCAATCAGTAAATTACATAAATTACTTAAGGGCCTTTAACATTAAAACAATTTAATGATTTATGTCGTTTGCAATGTGCAGCATGTCACATCCTATTGCAATACTCAGTATGTTATGTATAACCATCTACACAGAATGTTGTTGCTACATTTGCCTACTCCTCCTCTGTATATGAGAGAATAAAATTTCATCTCCTCATATAGTTTAAGGAAGCAAAATAAAAATTTTAAGATACGTGGAAACCATTTGTTATTTTGACATTGAAATTTCTCCTCTAAGATCCTATCTAGACCAATGAATTTTCCTAATCTGACACCAGGGCTGTTGTTACAACTGGATATACTGACTCACCAAAAAGTGGATACCTTCTGATAGTTTATTCACTTAGCTTTATAGCTTTTCCGTTTTATTGAGCATTGCTAAATTGAGAAAAAAGGCTTTTAGAAGAAATACTAAGAAATACTAAGAAATACAGTAATACTATTATAGCTTGATTTTTACCATTGATCTCTAAATTTTTGTTAAAAGCTCAAATATAATCTCCAGATTTTTTGATACTTTCCTCACAGGTAAATGAAATCTAAACTGATGAAACTAGCTGTTTACTGAAGTATTATATGAAATTTAAATCTAGCTTTCACCTACAGCAATTTAAAAAGTAATTGCTGATAGATAGGAGAGCTCTGTCTGTTATATTGGTAGTGACAGTAAAGGGAGCAGTTTAAAAAATATATCCCCACCTTTTCAGTTCAGTATGGGCATTTGTGTGCTCTTATGTCAAACAGTCCCTCTGTAATTTTGGGTGTAGATATTAGGAGCCTGACTGATGTTGCATGTATGCGTTAGAGGACATGTATGGATAAGTGTGTATGTGGGTGTGTCTGTGTGTGAATACACATTCACATTCAGACAGTTGTTTTGCATCTTCTGAGATGAGCACTTTTTTGCTGTTGTTTTGTTTGGGGTTTTTTTTGTTGTTGTTGCTTGTTTTGTTTTGCAACATGCTGAAAACCTTTACTCTGATGCATGGAACTGGCATTCTGCTTAGAGTTGTACGTGTCTGGTACAAGTCTGCCGAGCTGGAAAACTGTGTTTTGCAATTCCATTGAGATTTTGCCAACAAAGGTCTGACTCATGCAAATTGATAATATACACTCTGAAATCTTTGTCAGTTGAACATTTTTACAGTAATAATCTTCTTTTAGCAGTAATCAACATAGTCATGCTGTTTCAGAAAACAGAATGGAGGAGCCACTGGAAAAAGCAAAAGATATGGAAGTATTTGACTGAAGAGCTACTTTTCCTCATTTCAATAAATGGTCCCTATGCTAACCCAGCTCTATCACCAATCAGGTCAAACCTCTCCAACCACAAAACACAAGTGAGAGGGAGAGTTGCTCTCCTAAGGATTTTAAGGAGAAATTGTGGGGTTTTAAATTGTTTTGTCTTGTTTTTTTCCCCCCCACCTTTGTCTCCTGTCACAGAGAAAACCTTTGTCTTTTTCTTCCACTCCTGAATTCTTTGTTCATGAGCAGGAAAAAAAAAGGTTGATATAAATGTTCTAAGAGATATGCTTTTATACTTGTTTCAGGTTTAAGAAGAAAAAACAATGCCTGATCACGGCTTCCACTTCAGTGAAACAAGTTTTTCACTGACTTTTAAAACTGTGACATCAGTCAAAACAGCTCCATCATGAAAAAATAAGAAAGTGTATTTGTAAAAAAGTAACTGGTAGTGCTAAAAAGAAAGAAAGTAATTTTTTTTTCCCTCCAAAAAGATCTTAAAATCCATTCAATAAATGGTAAGGTCTTCAAAATCACATTGTGGTAATTTTATTTAATCAAGTTTTAGATTATTTCATATTTGCAATTGTCTTTCTATTCAAATACATCTTTAATATTTAAAAAAATCAAAGAATAGTGACAGACAAAAACTGAGAAAGTTTAATTTGGCACTAAACAAGAGCTTCATATTGGACACTGACAGATTTGTCCCACTGATTACTGTTTTCTTCTTCTGTGCAGGTTATGAATGAGAAGAATTTGCTAAGTGGTTCACTTATTTATTAGGAAGCACTTTACATAATGAGAGCATAGTTCTTCTATGCTATATGGCTTATAATTGCACCTATACTCACTGGAATTGCTTATGTAATATTACTTTAAATGTACTGAGATATAAATGATTGTTAATTTCCCCTTTGTACTTGAAGACATAAATATACTTGCAGCAATTGTCTTTGAGAAATATACATAATTTGCTTATACTTTTCTTGGTTCTGCCTTTAATTTTGCTCAGGTAATGTTAGTATTTTTTAATTTATTTTATTAATTTTCAAAAATCAGTATTCGTAGTCCTTTTGAGTTATTTGCACTTGACATATTGGCAAAATGGTTTAAAATGGTTTAGAAAAATATTTCACTAACTTCTAATGATGTTTCTTTATCAGTGAGAAAACTGATATTTGTTTGTATTGCTCTTGCATCTTACAATCTGCAACATTTGAAATATTAAGCCCAAGTACTGGGAGGACCATGTACAGATCTTTCCTTATGTAGAGCAATGTGTTTGCCAAAAATGGTTCTGTTAATGCTAAAATAATTTTGGTGCACATTAAGGTCAAGCTCTGTCTCTGCAAACTCTTGAGACCTGGCAATGCCACATGCAGTTAGCGTTAGCCAGCTGATGTCCCTGTAGGTGCAGTACAGACACCTTTGGAGAGTGGTGATGTCCACCCAGAGAAATCTCAGCCAGCTGTTCCTGTCTCCTTCCATTATCTGGGAAGAGAACCGAGTAATCTCTGTATTTGTAACCTTTAGAAAGCTGAGGGTAGGTGAGAGGAGCCTCAGTGCAGGCACTTTACTGCAGCCCCTGCGCTGGGGTTCGGGTGTGGCCGGCCGTGTGGCGGTACCGCGGGGCAGCAGCTGCCGCAGCGCTGGCCTGAGCATCGCACGGAACGGGCACGGCAGGGCTCGGTGAGCACCACAGCTGGGTGAGGAGCTGCAGCTGAGGCACAGCCAGGGATGCTGCAGAGAGACCTGGGGACGTGGATGCTGGATCAGCAGGAGAGATCCGTAACTGGTGGGTGAGGGAGGAAAGGACAATGACCCGTGTTTTCCTGCACAGAGAACTCGAAATTGCTGTTATTGGCCCTCAAGATACCTGGGCAAATAACATTTAAAATGCCCTGCTATAATATTTGCCGTGTGCCTCTCACTCCCAGAGTACACATTAGGACCAAAGTTCATTTTGTCTCACTGGAAACTCGTGACACATTTGGGATAAAGTATTGCATACTAAGATTTCATTAAATAACTAAGAATTCACTGCCAGAGCTGAAGTAATTATTCAAGAGTTGTGGTCTCATAAAAGGCTTTTCCTTGCCTTTAAATCTTCTTTTAATTATGAGCTTTTCATTTAGTTATAAGGAAATTACTTGATTTGTCTCAATAAAAGTTTAAGCAATCTTTATTCTGTAACTAAAAACATGCACAAGAACAAATAATTTCAAAGATATATATCAAGTATATGCAAACTCTACAGAATCATTTCTTTTGAAACAATTTTGTGAAACCACTTGAAATCATATAGTGAGACATAAGTCTTATAAATTGAAGAGGAAAAATGAATTTAAAATAGAGAGAACAAACTTAATTTGTGCTTGTTTGTGAACATTTATTACTAAAAGATATTAAAGCAGAATTTTTAATGTTCACAACTGACTAACTCTCACCCTACCACTTCCAACATTGCTGCAATGGAGACAATGTTCTGAAAAAATATTATTGTTTTGTAATTAGTTTTATGAATACAGAGGAAAAAGTGGTTCCTTTATTCACTCAGTCATAGGGTGCAGAGCAGGGTAGTCGTCTCTATGTAGGCTCATGTACCTTACCAGGGCTTTATATAGAAATCTTGGCCAACTGTAGCATTGTAGCTCTGTCTGTAGTTCCCAAAATAATGGGAAGTATGCATACATGTCCTGCAATATAGCACTGAGATGGTCAGGGCTCCCTGCTGTGGAGGAAGGTCTTCACACAAACTCAGAGAAAGGCAGCAAAAAAAAAGCCTGAGTACCAGATATTTTTAAATTATTTAGAAACTCGGGATTCACTGGTAATAGGCAAAGGAGGGATGTTTGAAATTTTTTGATGCTTGCATAACTTGTTTGGTTTAGCCCAACATAATAGCACAAACCACAAACCAAATACACTCTATTAAAGCCTGAAGATTTTTGTTGTACTGAACTGTGAGAGTTCTCAGGAAATTTAATGACACTCCAGACAGAAAACAGAAGGAACCAGAAGTGTCAGCAGTGCAGAGGCCAGTGTAACAGCAATGGATGGGTACCTGTGCTGGGCAGCAGCCCTCACCTGCTCCTGTTCCTCAGGAGAGTAAGGGACAGTCCAGTGTCTTCCTGTGCCAAAAGTGCCTTTGAATTCTGGAGCAAGCTGTACTTGGAGGTAGATGGGCATGAGTGGCACCTACAGAGAGCACACAGTGCAGGCTCTCTGGTCATCCCTGCTGTAGCCTTGGTCTTGAAGGGGTTGTTGGCAGCCACATCAAACCAATTTTTGATCTACACATAGCTCATGAGCAATGGCTATGTCAGTTCCAGCCTGAATAAACCTCTCCAGCTGTGGCAAACGCCTAGCTTGCTCCAAGACCTTGCTTGATTTTTCCAAAGAAAGAGAACACTCTCATGCCTGTTCACCCAGGACCATCTGTTTCATCTCTGCAGTCTCAGACATGTCTGTGATGTTGGTGCTGCACACTTGTCCAGCTGCCCTGTGCTGCCCTGTGCTGCCCTGTGGTCCTGTCCCTGAACCAGCTGTGTGTGTTTGTGGCCAGCTTCATTCTCAGGTATGACTATCTCCCTCACAAAAAAAAAGGATACAGAGGCAGGAGTTTAATCTCTTTGTACTGTAAAATTAGGACAGGCACAGTGATCTGTTAGGTGCTACCAGGAGGTGAACAAACTAAAACGTAGGAGTAATGACCATGTCAGACTTTTGAGTCTAATTCTTGCCTTGAGCAATGTGAGCAATAATTATACTCTCTGGTGAGCTGCTCTATGGACACGAGTAATTATAGTCCTCAAAAACGTGTATCTCATTATAATGAAGCACAGAAGTAAACAAAATTAAATGGACTAGAACTAAATGTTCAGAATGCCATTTATATGCTCAGCTTTAGACTGTCACCTGAAGTTTTACATTTGAAGGAACTCTGCAAGTGGAATTCTGGCCTTATAAGTGGAGTTTGAAGAGTAGAGATATTTGTCCAATACCTGAAAAGAAAATGATTATTCAACTGAAATATTTCATTTGGTAGTAATCAAAGTGAAAATTTTGCAGAGACACACTGCTTCTAAAGCTAAAATACAATTCCCTGCTCACATTTCTGTGGTAACTAGCTCAGTAACACTAAATAATTTAGTATTCCAGCCCCATTTCATTAAAACCCTAGAGTACTTAAAAAGAATAAGCATAAAAGTATGAAATTCATGTGACTAATTGTAGTCAGTTATTCTTAAGAGTCAATGCAGATCTAGGGAGTAGCTCAATTAATCCTAGAATAGATGTCTTAAATATACTGTGGATATGTGTATTTAATCAAAAGAATGTAGCCTAGAAATATGCAAAGTTTAGGCTTAGAAATCTGATCTCCTTGTGTTCAGATTAAAGTAAACCTGCTACCAAACTTTCTAGGTATCCACAAAATGTATAAAGCTTACCATGCAAAAATCTGCAGTGGAAACCCATGCTGGCCACCAAACTTTCAAGAGAGATTTGGCAATGAGTTCGTTACGTTCAGTCTGATTCTTCTATTTTTGTAGGGAAATTGACTACATGGCTACATGAATTCATGTCATTTCCAGCACTTCAGTGTTTCCATACCTGAAAGAACATGGCACTGAAACATATGTGGTGGAAATCCTGGTTCCACTGAGAGAAAAAAAAGGGAGATTTCTTTCATTTCTTTGACTTCAGGATTTCACCTAAGGATAAGGATGGTTGTGCCATTTCCCCCCAGGCATTCATAGGAAATGAAGAGAGTTCCTCAAACTTCAGGAAAAAAAAATCAAACAATCCCCCCTTGTGTGGCAGGCTCCTCGTTGCATGTTCCACCAAGGCACCTGCAGGCAATTCTGCAGTAGGGCACAGGTTGCCTTATGCTTGAAAGGTGAACAAAGAAACGAATGCTGGAGTTCAGCAGTGACTCACATCTGGCAGTGCATTTTCCTGGCCCTTTTGGGTGGCACTGCCCTGCGCTGCTCCACAAAAACATTTTAAATTATGTGGGAGATATTTTATATGGAAAAGCAAAGCCTGCTGTATGGGACTCAAAAGGATCTTCTTATTACTTCATCCTTTATTCAAATTACTCTTTAGATCAAGATTGTATTAATGCTTGTAATTAATTTGGCCTTACATAATGCATGTAATCCAAGTATCTCACAACACTTCTTGAGCATTCTCTAATTAAGCTAGCCACAAGCTCTCAGTGAAGTACTCAAGGAATCTGTGTGACTCGTTTCATCCAGTGCCGAGAAGCAGTCACCTCTGGGGTCAAGTAAGGCACAGCAGCATGTTCAATAATGCATAGCAGCATTGTGTCACACTTTGGGAGGGAAGTGAGAAGTAGAATCCCTAATTGGAACTACAGGGGGTTTAAAGAAAGGAAAATGTATTTATCTGTAATTTCAGATTTAAAGGTGCTAACTTGTTCTTTCCTCTGAAGATTGTCAAAGGCCCTTTCATGTCCAATTGGCTTTTTTAGTTCACCAGTCTGAGAGGAATGCCTTACCCATATCATGATTTCATGACCTATTATATTTTGAAATTCTGTATCTACACATAGCATTTACTTGCCCAAAGTAAATAGTCAGCGTGATTCTTTGATCCAAGCTGTAAGCAATTTCCAATATTTAACATTTCTCCCTAAAAGGTTTATTTCAAGCAGTTTTAATATCCCCACCATACAGAAGAATACCTGAAGTGTTGGGAAAATAAATGATCTTCCTCTATAAACTGAGAAAGTCAGTGATTAAAAGGTCATCCAATCTTGTTTTCCAAGCCTATATTAGTTTGCTAAGCTCTCACTCGTCATTCTTTCTGCCTGTTAAATCATCCCTAGCATTCAGTCTGTATGGCATTATATTTTTGATACCCTTAATTAAAATACAGCTTGAATGTAGAGTCTATAATATTCAGCCTAAGAGGAAAGCTTTCACATATCCATTCTCACTTGTTCCTCTACCAAAAAAAGCCTTAAATCCCCAAAAAGCTACTAACCCCACTGATGCAGAAGCTCCCTGAGTATATCTTGGACAACTGCTCCTTAAACCAGGAGCACTCCTTTTGTGCTGCTGGGGTTTTATCCTTATGGAGAAATGCACCAGGCACAAGTCACCCAAGCTCTTTGGGGCTCCACAGGCTGAGGCAGATGGGACACAAGCTTCAAGGGTCATTGGGGGACAAATGAGTTCACCTGCAATTCCCCCATGAACAGGATTGTCACTGATAACAGCTCTGAACATCTCACAGGTTCTTGCAGCCAGATCAGGCTGTGGTGATCTCCTGTAACCTCCTCTCTAGCATGAAAAACAACAGATTATCACAAAGGACTTTTTACATAGGATAAAAACCTGTAAATAATTTAAATCCTGAGAGGAAAAAGGATCTGCTGTATCTACAGGTGAAGTATTGTAATGGAAAATTACACTCACCACTGAATCACAGAGACTTTACTGTCTCAATTATCAAACATGTCTCATGTTTCTAAACAAGTTTGCTGAGACAGTGGAGAAGCCTGAAAAACCTAGATATTTTTACCAGGGCCCAGAAAAGCCAAGAGGGCCAGAAAACTCACCTTTCTCCATCCTGCTCGTAGTATAGCAGGAAAATTACATACGTATATATATATACACTTTTCAAACTCTCACTTTCATGTGCCTGTCTTTTGTTGCTGTTCTCTGTAACAGACCAACATTTGCATCTTGGTGCAAATGGAGAAAATTATAAGGAATGTGTTAAGGATTTCTGATTATTATTAAATTTTGAGAAAGCAAAGCCACTACTGTAGCATGTGAACAATACACAGATTAAAATACATAGAAAACAATGTAAAAGCATCTATAAACCCAGTATTTTTACTAGGCAGTAATTATATAATCTGCAGTGATTTATACTATCCTCCATTTTATGAAAACTGTGAGAACAGATGTACATTATCATTATCAAGGGAGCAGACAGCCAACAAGACCATTCCCAAGATGAAAAGACATTTTTGAGATGACACTTTAAGTAGAGCTCTTATAAGGATTAAAATTCCACTTTCTGAATGATTTAATTTCTTGTCAAATCTTGATGCTTCCAGATCTCTTGTGCAGTTCTCTTGTGAAAGAAACATTCTAGGGAAAAAAAAATCCATCAAAGCCAATTTTTCCAGTTTTCTGATCACAGAATTATCACAATTGTGAAATAATGTTATTCCTGAAGGTAAAAAAACCCAGTTTCACATTTTACCAGAACATCTGTCAAAGTTTTAATAGCTTTTGTCATGTTCTTTAAACAACTTTACTCACTTTGAATAATAATAATAGGAGAAATAAGGCTTTTCATTTCAGGAAAAAATCTTTAAAAAGGAATTTATGTTCTCTTTCTTATTACACAGAAAAGTCCACATGTCCTTCACAGTAGATAATAAATTCCAAATGAATGTATGAATAATGTTCACTGTGGCGTGCATCATTAACAGCTGTAGCTGCATGGTCACGATAGCTGCATTTATATTTTCTTTGTAGAAAGATCCATGCACTTTCTCCTCAAGAAAGAAAAAGAAGTAGTCTCTAGAGTCAGATACTAATTGCTGAAAAATACTGAGTTCATCACATTGCAGGCCAAGGAAACATATGGGGGCAGTGAAGTGAACTTCAAGGAATTAAAAGAGAAGTTAAGGTTGCGCTCTTAATAGTGAAGAGGAATGTGGGCTTCTAGGTGGTACACCTCACTCCAAGTGAGGTATCTAATTACACACCATCTCTAAGTTAGGAAAAATTACTTCAAGTTGTAAATTCATTGGTATTATTTGCTGACACTAAAGGGAATGAAAGGTAACTCACTCCTTGATAGCTAACTGTATCTAAATGTTGGCAACATGTTTCTATTCTAAGTGCCTACAATTATCATCAAATACTAGTTTTAAACTGTTTATGGTAACCATTCCTAAAATCAACTGGAAGCCTGGGAAAGTGCCAGGGTTTACATGCCTAAGGGTGATGCTAGGGCAGTGACATTAGCGGTGCTAAGTGTGGAACAGGGTGTCATAAACTCTTATTTCTTGTATAAGTTTTCAAACAATATCACATTTGAGTGAATTAGTGAACATGTTGTTTGAATATTGATATAACTGTACTTGCTGCTGTACATAAAGTGGGTGAAATATCAAAGAAAGCACAGTAGATATAAAACCTCACATTGCTATAACCAAAACACAATGACCAGATGTCTTGGCTTGGCACAGATTTGTAAATACTTTGCTATATGCAGATCATAAGAGACCTTTGATCTTATCTGCATAAATTTATACAAAGAAGAGGAAGTACTATACGAGCCAGATTTAAGTTTTAAGTGTGTGTGCTAATGCAAAACTCTAGCTAAAGCCATCAGTTGTTGTTAGAAATGTTAAACAAAAGTATTGCTGCATGTCATTGCTCTGTTAGGATTTAGAGGCACTTAGAGGAAAAAGTGTAAGTAGACAGCTGCACTGATAAAAAACGACTGAAATCTGCTCTTAAGGGTATTGGCACATCACAGCTGGCGGAACAGCAGAAATACCTAAATTAAAAGTTAATTTGGGTATCTCCACGTTCTGCGGCAGTCTGGCATGTTCCACGTTACCTTTGGTGAGCCTGCACAGATGTTACCGAGGGGAAAGTAAGCCAGTTCTCATAAGTTTACAGCATATGTTTTGCTGCACTGCTCGGATCTGCTTGGCTTTACTAGCCAAATTCAAAATGCATAAAATGGCAGTGATTTTTCTCTAGTTGTAACCATTTATTCTATGGCAAAATTGGATCACTGGTAACAAAGACAAAAAACCAGGCGGTGGGGAAATGTAAACAACAGAAAAGCAGTGGAAACTCTCTTAGAAAAGTGTTCAAGAGAGTTATTTGCGCTGAAACAATAAAGGGTATCTCAAATGCTAAACAGTTCAATATCCTACCCTTGTCATATTTAACCTGCTATACAGATTAAGAGCCTTATAAATAAATTCAGTCCCCACCCCCATATAGAGTTAATCAAATATAGAATCAAGACAGACGGAACCTCAAGTACAGAAGGAAACATCTCATTTCTCAGTCATACTCAGTCATCCAGGAGAACAGATGGCCCTTAATAGCATGCCCTGAAACGTCTAATTACATGAAAAACTTTGTATAGTTTTTCTGGACTTTTAATTGGTCTCCCAACTGTGTGTGGAGACAGCCAAATGTTTTAATAGATTAAATAATAAATATCAAGATAGACTGTGTTACAGCATGTACAAGACCTGGCTGATTTACTCTTAACCTGGATGTAAAAATATGGCAATGCATGGAGGGATTCTGCCTTGGGAATCCAGAGTGTTATGCAGACAAACTCTACTAATTTCTTTGGAAGTCTTCCTCATAACATGTTGAGTGACATCTCACAATAGAGAATCAACAAGGTATGTATGATAACAGATTTAGGGTCACTAAGAATTTAGCCTACATAAATGACATAGATGGAGCAATGGTCGGTAACTATAGCAACCAATAAAACCCTAACAGGAGAGGGGAATGGACCTTACACATCAGCATGCCAAGCTGAAATGTGATACTATAACAACAAGATTCACAATATATTGGAAAGATACAATCTACTGAAAAGATATTTTTTAAAGAAATTGTATTAAAAGAATTAGTGCATATTTAATGATGGAAATGTAATTAAGTAACTAAACAGTAGTAAAACCAAAGTATAATCAAGTTCACAAGTGTTGGTAAAGAACAATGTACACAGAAACTAAGCATTATGTGAAGCATGAAAAATCAGCAGCAGCAAATGTGTTTTTCAGTGTGTACTGAACTCAGAACCTTATCTAGAGATATAGGATCTATATATACCTCAATTGCCCAAAACCTTGTATAATGTTTCCCTCTTGTAATAAAAGACACAGGAAAGCATAGGAGTTCTGCTTAGTTGGTCAATCATATGTTTTAATCCAGATTGTGATTGTGCTGTTTAACCACGTTAAATTTTGTGCTGCAACTAAAAAAGCTGTTCCAAAATGTTGTTGCTCTGATGCTTAGAAACCTTCTTTTCAGGATAAATTTATAAATAGCCAGTTTATACCCATTTGTTCTTGTGCCAGCAGTGGCTGTTAGTTCAAATGGCTTTTCTCTGGTGTATTAACATGCAATATTATGGACATGCAACATTTCGTTAGGCTGTGAAAGCCAAGTTCCTCTTGGAACTCAAGACGGAACCACAGGATGGTTTGGGTTGGAAAGGAGCTTTAAAGGTCATCCAATCCAAACCCCCTGCCTTGGGCAGGGGTGTCTTTCACAACATCAGGTTGCTTTAAGCCCCATTCAACTTAGCCTTGGACACTTCCACAGATGGGGCATCCACAACTTCTCTGGGCAACCTGTGCCTGTGCCTCACTACCCTCACAGTAAAGAAAATCTTCCCTAATATCTAACCTAAATCTCTCCCAGTTTAAAGCAATTCCTCCTTGTTCTGTTGCTACTGACTCTGGTAAAAAGTCTCTCTCTTCTTTCTTATAACCCACCCCTCTATGTATTAGAAGGCTGGAATAAGGTTTTCCTAGAGCTTTCTTTTTTCCAGGCAGGACAACCCCAGCTCTCTCAGCCTGTCTTCGTAAGAGAGGTACTCCAAACCTCTGATCATGTGAAAACTTTCTTCCCTCTTAAGCATCTTAGATGCCTTTCTCTGCTTTTCAGCATGCTTAATTGTCTTGTGTGAGCAGCTGTAATTGTACACTATATTCCAGATAAACTCTTGCTAGAATACTGTTTAGTACATTTTTATTCATGAGAAGATGTTTTCATATGGCTGCATCACATCAGGCTATCACAGGATATCTACTAGATACCTTTTTTCTTTTTTTTTTTTTTGTGTTGTTGCAACAGGTGATTTGATTTGATGCAGAAACTCTAGATACTACTCCTTAATTCTTGGCCTTATGTTTTGTGCCACTGAATGTTATCCCATTTCTATTAACTCAATCACCAACTCAACTCATTAGGGTGCAAAAACCTCTATCCCATCTATGGTTGCCATTTCCTTGTCTTTTATTCCTGTATATGTGGCTATGTTGTAATGACTGAGCTTTATCATTATTACTTATACGTGTCCTTCAGCATATACCTGGAAAATTGTAATCACAGTGATAAGAATTTACTTGAAATATAGAGATGTCTATTCACCTGACTGTGCAGTATTTCAGAGACTGCCTCTTCAGAGAGTGAAATCTCTTTTGCAATCTTTCCACAATGCAACTGACCAAAATCCTTTCTGTTTTCATCCATTTAATCTTTATTTCACCATTGGTTATTACCACAATGATTCTGAGTCTCACACTTTAATCTTGTCTTTCCTGGAGAGTGCAAATCTATTACCCATTCATGATTGTATTTTCATTATGCTTCTGGTGGTTGTGCAGGAAAGAATCAGTTGATTAAAAAGGATCCAGACTTATCAGCAGTATTTTACACGTATTTCCAAGAATGCAGGAGGATAATGAAGGACAATGGGTGATCATGGCCATGAGGTCTGAAAGCAAATCCTGTTCTGCACAGGTCCCAAGTGTTGCAGATGTGAAATAACTATGTAGAAGGTCTAACATCTAAAAGATAGTGCTTTCCCTTTTGGTTTGTATAGTTAGTCAGTATGACACACCTTACTAGCTCTCTTTGCTGACTTTTTTCTCTGTTCATGGGTAAATCTGGTTAAATCAGATATGTTTACAATGGTCCATAAATATGCTGTTTTTCTTCCGAAAGAATGCAAAAATCTTATAGAGCAGGAAAATTTACAGTGCTAGGCCTATTACCAGCCACCAGTAACCCCAAGAGCTCCCTCTCTGGGTAGAACAGCAGATGTTCTCTGGACCATCTGTGGTGGTTTGTGCCAGGGGTTCCTAATGCTCATGCCCCAAATGCAAGGTCTCTCTACAAAGTCCTCTCCTTGCCCTTTCATGCAAATCCTAGTTGCTACCTGCATGTGGACTGTAACTTTGCAAAAATCCTGGATTTCAGGCTCTCCCCTCTCATGCCCATTTCAGGTCAACTTCTGCCATGAACGGGTTAAGTTGCAGTTCTGAGGCTGTCAGATGAGATGGTCAGACCCCACTGCCCTGTCCCTCATCCCTCCCTGGGGATTTAGTCCAGCTGCAGGTCCCTAAGGCATACCCAGGTGCTAAATAGACAAGATGGTTCTATACCACTAAACATAGCAGTCCCACCCAGGTGCATACATTTTCTTTTGTGCCCCTGAGAATTACCCCTTCTCATGGTTGGATATTGGAAGTAGTGCCAAAATCTTTGTTTGCTACTATCAGAAGGTCTTGGAATTTGGGAACTTCTAATATTATAGCTCCTGAAGCACAGAGATTTATGTCTAGCAGTTAGCATTTTTGTGTCTCCAGACCTTTCACTGGCATACAGACAACCTACTCATGGTGCAGAGGCTGAAGCATTTACCCCTTTGTGTAATGATTTCCAGATGCTGAAAAAGTTTTCTTGTATTTCAAAAATTCTACAAAAAAGTACAAGAAAGATAGCCTCATTTAAAAGTGTAAAAAGCTAAAAAGTACTCTACTCTTTAAACATCTTGACAACTGCATTGCTGGAGGCAGAGCTGTACTGGAAGTCTTCCAGGATGGAGAAATAGGATAAGAAACAGCATAAGAGAAATGGCATTAAAGAAACCACAAAACCCCATATTACTCACAGGATGCTGGCTCTGAAAAATGTCCAAAGAAAAGTTTGCTGAAGTAATGACACAGGGGGAGGTATAGGAAAGTCAAGCTTGGGGGAAAGAAAACCAGGATCTAAATTCCAGAAACTTCAAAATACTTAGTTCTATTGTCCAGGTTGTCCTGTTCCTATGCTTGAAGGAATAGTCAGACCACGGGAATTCAAATAAGATAGTTTTGAAGCAGTCAGAAAGGGCCATGAGAAAGTAAATTATAGATAAGAAATGAAGAAAGTTATTTGGAAATACTGTTTTGCATGATAATGGACAAGGCGAATAACCTTCTGGATGGAATCACCTAACTCAAACAGGGAAGTGAAACACAAAGTCCTGTAGTTGAATACAGACCTAACCAAGATGACTACTGATAGGTATTCAGCACACAGGACTTCAAGGTCATGAAAAAAGAGAAGAGAAAGCACATCCTAGGAAGATCTGCGTGTGTGATCACTGTTAAACCAATTAAGCAGATGAATAAATCAAGTGAAGATTAAGAACTTTAAAATTCTTAGCATTAGATCAGGCAAAGAACATAAAAACAACCAAACCAAGCTTGTTTGCAAGAGAATAGATCTATTTCTTTGAAATAAGAAATGTGAAGAAATCTTCATGTAAAACTGTAGAAACAGTTCTAAACTAGCCATACATTGTATAGCTCTGCAGTGTTATTCTGTATTTAAATTAGATGTATGCAGCAGTTAGGAGTTGCAATGAAAACAGAATAAGAGGTCTAGGTGATGTGACAGTTTGCTATTTTCTATCTAGTTGTATATTTACTTCACTGTTTTCTAGTCTTCATTCTGTATGTACCTAATTTTTGCCTTCTTCAAAATAAAAATAGGTAGATGGAGGAAAAGTAGTTTACTGGGAGCTTATTACACGGTGACTGTTAAACTGATTAGGGTTTTGGAAAGCATCAAACATCTAATCTAGATCAACACACAAGGTCACGTAGTCAAATTAAGGTTTTTTTCCTGTGCATTTCAGTGGTTACCTCTGGGGTTTCAAGTTAGCCTACTAGACAAGTAATCCAGTTATTTCAAGCCTGTCACATTGCAGATAGGTATTATTTTAACTAAAGTACCTGTCCACTTAAAGGCACTTTATGCATTGGAACAGCACATTCTGAAAAATATAATTTCTTTTCCATAGAACTATTGAAAAATTTTCAGTCTGAGACCTTGGTAAAAGAGGTTCCAAGAAAGTAGTTTTATATTCAATAAATTGGAGTCTATCATGACTTTGTATTGTGAAAACAAAAGATAACATAAAAATCTACAGTCAATTTGCCAATTAATTGAAACGTAGGATTATAGACAAATATTTTGAAATTGTTTGCCTTTCCTCAGATTTAAGCAGAGTTATTGCGGGCAACATAGTATGGACAAAATTTTACATACAAATAATAATTTCATTATATAGTGATTATAGCTTATAGACTCAGAACAGAAAATGCTACAAATACTATGACTACTTGGCACAATATCAGGGTAAAAATGCATTATTTAATAGCTTCAGAATATTCAGAGTGATACCCATAGAAAGTTATTAAATCCTCTGCTAATAATTAATAATAGGTTTAGGATTGATATATATACATGTGTCTGTGTACACATACACACAAAGTTATAACACAGTCATGATTCTCTGTGAGTGGATGAGAAAAGGGATGTTCTCATTCACCTTTCCTGTATGTTCTTCATTTTAAAAATAAAATTTTCAAGGGGAAGGGGAAGGGGAAGGGGAAGGGGAAGGGGAAGGGAAGAATGGATAGTGTAAAAATATTCCCAGGTACTTGAGGTTAGGAATCTGTTAACATCCCAGCCTTAAGTGGCTTCCTTTAAGTGTTTGACCCTGGCTAAAACAGAAGAAACATGAATTACAAATCATCTCAACTGCCTGGCCAAAATGAGTTTGACCTTTAGCTCACTTTGAATCAATTCAGACTGCATAATCAGGATCTCAACCTACAAATAAATAAACAAATAACAAAATGTGATGACCCACGATTGCCTGTGCCCTTCCCACAGTACCAAGGAGCCTTTCTGGATGACCCTGCCCAGTTCTCAAGAACTCGTATTTGTAATACTTGTGGGTTAAGTGGAAACAGCCACACAAACCTAGTGGGGAAGAAAGGAAATGCTGTGAAGGAGGAGATAAGGTGTGAGAACTCTAACAGAGAAGCAGGGAGTCAGAGCCCAAAACCAGGACACTTCTTCCAGAAATTGAAGTAGATCTCTGGTTTGAGAAGGCTACTGAAAATAATAGTGTAGGTTTTGAAATGCATGGACTTCATAAGTTAGACATTCCCATATTTGTAACTTAACACTTTGCAGAGTCAATAATATTATAATTATCCAGAGAGGGGGAAAAAGAGAGGACAGACAGAGAGAGAGATATAGAGAAGGGGGAAGGGCATTTCTGTAAGCGAAAATCCCTTTGTCAGAATGTCTGGAAATTTTTCCCAGGTTCCAGGATGATGTAAGACTAAATCCAAATTGGGAAAGCAACCTACTGGGAGAACACGTAACTGAATCCCAACAATAGTGCCCCATAATGCCAGGATTAAAAAAAAAATATATAGTATCTATTAAATAACTTGAGGAGTTTCTTCCCTTGGAACTTCTTAAATTAAGCTAAATATTTTTATAAATGACATAGAGACTTTATTGAGAGTTTTTCAGAACTAAAACACAATGAAATTACAAACTCAAACCCAAAAGCAAATGTTGAAATATTTCAGTTTGCCACTAGGTGACTAAAGAATTACTATGGGGCTGCATTACATAACACCAAGATGGTTAAGGTTAAAAAACTTACTATTACAGCTGAGTTAAAGTGGAGTGGAGGCACAAAGACCAACTCTTCAGGAGTCAGTGCAGCAGTTCAAAATCTACAGTAAATTAGAGGAAGATGAAACTAGAGGCTTCACTTAAACTCACAGTGAACCCAGTACATGAAAATGTCAAGAAGTGTTGTTTAGCTCAGAATGACAAAACAAAAGAATGGGAAGCTGTGTACAAAAAGTGTCAGTGTTTCTTCCACCTAACACAGCACAAAATTTTGAAACCCTGGCATTTTCACAGGATGTAAGTATTAATTTCTGGTCCCTTATGATAAATTCAAATGCTGCACACTGTTAAGCAAAGGATGTGTGTGTGCAGTGGAGTGAGAGGAGAGACAGGTGAATCTCTGAGATGCATGTCTGAGATCCTTGCCTTATGGTGGAGACTAGAAGACCAGAATCAAAGCCAGATTTTATTAAAATATAAACTAAAATAAGAAGCCTTTTAAAGTGAGAATATTAAGAATTACTAAATAAGACTGAACAGAAATAAAACTCTGTATAAGCAAATCTGTTCCATCTATCATATATTCACAGGCTTCTTCACATATATTCTTGCTTCTCTGCTTGGCTGCTGTGATCCCAGTAGGGTTTGATTTACAGCCAACTCATTCTCATCCCTAAAGAGTTTCTCTCTGCCACAGCAGGGGTTGGGCTATGGGTGACCCAGGTCACTTTACTCATTCCAGTGCTATCTCTGTGGGCTACAGTTCCTCCCTTTTTGTCACGTCTCTGTCACCCAGAGACACTTTTTTTTCTTGCTCTGGAGCCAGTGACCATCTCCCAAGCCTCTGGAGGCACAAACTGAGTCCACTACTCAGTTGAAAGGCACATCACATTACAGGCTATCTGAGAACAAGCTGTCCAGAATGTGTCCCACAATCTGTTTGTATTTAGTTTTAGAATCTGGTATTTGGACTACAGAGCTATACTGCTGGGCAAGATGACAGCTTTCTGATTTAATGAGTAGAAAAGTATCATTTTTTTTACTATAAGAGAGAAATGTTGTTTCCTCTTTGTGACTTCATTGCCAATATGAATTAATTTTTAATGCTTACGAGTGTTTTTTTCCTCTAAGAAACTCTTCAGATAAAGTCTTTCAGAAATCTGAAGACTTATTTAAGCTGTATTTAATATTTAACAGCTTTTACATGAGAACAATACTTTTTGACTTTTTGGTGGGTACTAGTTTTATAGCAGCAAATTAAGGGAAATGTTTAAGAGCTTTCCACTCTAAAGGTAGAAGCAGTTTCACTTTTATTAAAAACAGCACAAAGAAAATTGCCTGAACCAAGAAAAAAAATGTACATATATCTGATGTTCATACTGGCAGCTTGGAGATGATGAGAGCATTGATCAGCACCAATATTCTGTCCATAAAGGAGGAACTAAACTAAAAACTCAGAGACAGAGAGGTCTCCCTGCAGTAAAGATTAACCACATGCAACATCCAGGAAAATATCTTGGATCAATAACATCTGGGTCCAGTTCAGGCCACTTAACTACAAATAGTAAATTACAATAAAAGCTGTTGTTTTTTTTTTTTTTCCCTGAAGAAATTGGTTACATATATTAAAATTGTTTTCTTTCTATTGTAGATTACCTCAGCAATTATCTGTAACTGTTGTTCAGAGCACAGACTAGAACCAATACTATTGTGTATAGACATCCTTAGTGAGACATTCTATATGCAGTATGTTTAAATTAAAAGAAATAAAGTTTCCATGACATAATTCACATAAGTGTTTCAATATCTGAGTTGAAAATAGAGTCCCAAACTGGGAAAATATTTGTGCAGTCACCAAAATTATTTGCCAAATCTAGTATTCATTCACACAGATTTCCATTATAAAGGAAAATTATGGTATTTCTATATAAGAAATATATAGTGATCTATACAAGACCACTTACTTTTGCCATCTGATGATGAGATTTGCATATCTAAAATCAGGAATGTCATAGATGGAGAACTCAGTCTCATTAACATTTTGCTCAATGAATGGACAAACCTTTTGTGTTTTCTGAGAATATCTCTGGAATTTCTCAGAGGATGCAGAATTCGTTGAATAAGGTACCAGAATTACTTTTAAATAGATTATGAAAAAAGACATTAGAGTATGAAAATGACCACGAATTGTAACAATTTGGTTATTTCACTGTTTTGTGGAGTCATTCAAAATGAAAATTTTGTGTACCAAATCTAAGTAATTAAAAGGTATGAAAAAATGGACATATGGTGATAAAATCTCATGATAAATATAAACAAGAGACCCACGAAACAAATACTGAAAAAAAAGTTGAAAAAGAGCTATCTGTACAGCCATCTGGTTAAAAGCATTAGTCATGTTTAGAATAAATCTAGTATCTATGATCAGCTTGAGCAAACAGCTAACCTGTGCTCCAGGCAAGCATATTGTAATTGAGTAAAATGCACGTGGGGATAGATTAGAGAAGCTTCCACTTTTGTTGCACCTAATTCTGGCAAGAAATCCATGATGACAATAGAATTAATAAATAAGTAGCAGTCTTAGCTTAGTAAAAGTCATATTCTTTACTAGATTTTTCTTCTGGTGTCGTTCCACTGTGCAAATCTGCTTTTCTCTGTTAGAATGGAAAATGAAAGCTGATTTAAATTGTCTTTCAAAGAAAATCTACACATGGAAATGGAACGAATTTCAATAATAAAAGAGGGAAATGAAGCCACATATTTTAAAAATGTCTTTATAATCAGTTAAAACCTCAAAATCCTTAAATTGCTAGAGAAATTTTATTCTCTCTTTAATTCCATTTTAATAATTTTAAAGTCAGAAAGTTCTCTTTAGGCTTTGCTTTCTAGAATTACCTTATCATCTCAGCCTTTACGTGACACCCTCATATTTCTGTGGGTAGTGTCAAAGACAAAATACAGTCACGTTCCTGGCTGCTTCTGAGCCTGGACTTGCCATCTGTATCTGACATCTGCCCGAGCCTTTGCAGTGTATTGCCACAGAAAAGTCTCTGGGCAGTTCTGAGTAGCAATGTCAAGCAGAGGTGTAAACTGAGACCCTGTGGTCAGACACATTGATGCTTTTTCAGAATGACTATCCCATGAGGGTGGAATGGCCATTATGCTTCTGGTTTTAAGACCAAGTTCAGATATCTGCGCAGCACTGCACAATGTAGATATTTTATTTACTTTCCACAGTCAGTGAGGAGAGAGGTGCTTCCCAAAGGTAATGCATGTTGTCTGTGTTCATGCTTATCTCAAGATGGGTTGAATCACCCTCTCAAAGACTGTGCTTCACTCTGCGTCCTCCAGGACTTTTCCAAAGCTTAGGAAAGCTTGTTCCATTTGAAAGAAAAGGAAATATGTGCAGAAAAATTATTCATTGCTTAGAGTGAGATGGAGTAGAGCTCTTTGTAACAAGATGTTCTGGCAGTTCAAAATGTGGAAGAGTTTTAATTGGACAAGAACATACCAGGCACCTATAGACATCAGCACACTGGGGTGGCACGTTTTGACCAGTTAAACAAAGAATATGGACATTTGTTTCCCCTTATAAAAATGTCCTAGTATTATAGATGTAAACTGTAGACAAAGTGTGATCTAATGTTTTAATTTCCTACTTGGCAATTTGATTTTTGTTTAGTCTGACAATCCATTCTGCCCATCTTTAAGACTGTTCAAACTAGTGGCTTATAGTCATTAATGAAACTTTTTCTAAATCAACACTAAAGAAGAGAGAGTCAAGCATTTTATATGTGCCAGTGTGCTTTAACATGTTCTTCAACAAGTGAAGAAAAATAAGAGGCCCATGTAACAACTGAGGGCTCCCAAAGAAAATCTTTGCTAAATGTTAAAAGTATTTTTCTTACAAGGTTGCTGTAACTGAAAGAATTAGTAGTACTGAGTTCTCCCTTATGGCTGTCTTGTTCTAAAAGATCAACACAAGACCATGTGGCATCCCTTTTAATGACTGCACAAATGACTCACAGAGGGGAAACTTATCCTCTGAATGCAGTGAATTTCCCCAATGCCTATATTTTATGCTGCTTTCTAATGAGAAATAAATCAAAAGCATTAAATTTTCAAAAGCATTTATTCTTATTCTAATACAATGTTGGTGTCTCATAAATACATATTTCTATTAGAATAATTCCCCCTGATCTAGTGGGTGACATCTCTGCCCATGGTGAGGGGTTGGAACTACATGATCTTTAAGGTCCCTTCCAACTGAGGTCTTTCTATGATTTTATGAATTTATAATTTGTGAATTGGTTATGGAGATAATATATGTCCTTTGAAGCTTCATGACCACATGGCTCAGTAAGGGCAGATATGCTAGAAGGGTGATAATGTTTTCTTACCTATTTAAGTCTTTCAAAAAGACAGGAAAATATTTATAAGAGAAGGAAAATTAATCGACATTATTTATTTAGATTTTGAAACTGCCTTTCATAATGTTCCTCACATTGATAATGAAATTCAGAAGGATCAAAGTAAGAAGCAATTTGTTGATATGGACTGAACACTGTCTAAAAATGTGACTGCTGAGGTATAACAAATATATTCATAGGGTTTGTATGGTTGTCTATGTGTAGCAGTTCTGGGGAGGGTGATAAACAGCAAGATAGCAAAATTATATAGGTCAAGAAAACCCATGCCAAACCAATATGGGAAAATAGGCAGTGTAGTGAGGTGGCAATAAGAAATTCAAAGCAACAATAGCTCTGGATGCAGTAGTAAATTACTAATCACAGCTCTCTAAGGATCACTGCATAACAGAGATGAGAATCAGAAAGTAAATATTAGGCTGCAAAAGACTGGTATGAAGAAAAAAAAAAAAAAGATTGTAAGCCCATTATAAATCGAGCTATGTCTGCTGTGCTAGGAATACAGTCCCCAGGTTAGCCTATCTCAAAATATAGTTATTCTAAGGGTACAGATGGGAGTAATAAGAAAGATTAGAAAGAGACTCAGAATTCTGTACTAAGAAAGTTGAGAATTGGAATTTTGCTTTACAGAGACTTCCTAACCTACATTATCCTACCCAAGTGAAGATTGGTGGCAAGGAAGATAAGAGGAATTTAATCTTGCAAATAAGTGTGCTTCTGCTTTTCATGCTTCTGACACAGATTGTGGACAAGAAATATATTTTGTAAACAAATATAACAATTTGATGATCTATAAGTATTAAACACAGTCTCATGAGGAAACCAGATTTTTTTTTTTTTTTTAATAAAGAAGGTGCATTTTGTCTTCTGATAAACATTTAATCATTGTCCCTGAAGTAGTAGGCACCATGCAGAGCAGCATTAAGTATGAAACATGACGAGTCCCTCTTTGGATTTCCTTATGAAATAGCTGCCTGTTTGGGAGATTCCCTGAAGGTGAAGAGGATGAAGAAACCAAACTTGGACCAATGCAGACCAATGATGGCAGGGAACTGACAGATAATCATGAAAGATTGCACTCTGCCACTTTTTTACACAGAGGTGATCTTGTATATTTGAGCTAAATCTTGCATCCCCCATGAGCTTTCCAATACCAGCATACACACTATTCCTGCCCCTGGGTTGTGTCCCTGCCAGCATTCTGCACAGAGTGACTAGCTGACAAACTCCCCAAGAAACTCACAGCCTGATTTCCTTTTTAACCTCTCTCCCTAAAGCCTGCTTATGTCTCCCAAGCCACTTCAGTTTAGTTTACCCTCCCACCTGCCCATTAAAAAACCCCAAACCCTCAATGTTTATTTCACTCGGCTTATTCGTTTGCTCCCCAGTTAGCACAAAGGTCAGGATAAGGTGAGGGGTTTTTTTTCAGATGATCATACTCCTCACATCAGGGGGAATAAAACAATTACAAGAGATACTGGGGAAGGCATGGGGGGTTAGGATCCCTACTCTGGATGCCGTGAGATGGAAAGGCACACTAGTGGCTGAAAGTGGCTTTTCTTGCTCTAGTATGGTATCTTGACACTTAACTCCATAATTTAGGAGGAGCAAATCCAGGCTTTAGTTCCTGTTTTCTGGAAGCATATAGTTCTTCAATGGAAAATGAAGCTTCTCCTGAAAACAAACCCAGCTGTGTTTGGGTAGAACTTTGGGATAATTCTAAACTAATACTGCTTAGTCTTTTTCATTTTGCACTCATTTTGAAGAGCAAGAAAAGTAAAATGAAACACGTTCCTTTCCCCAGACCAAATTTTTGAGCTTTCCCTCCCTGCATGTTCTCTATTTCTACTTTAAGTCTCAAATAATTAAAATAGCCTCCCCTTTTCCAGAAGAGCAATTCTCTTCCCCAGCCTGAATCCTCAGATTTAGATTACAAAATTAACTGGGAGGAAGATGGTATAAATGACATGGAAAATATAGTAAGTACATTATTGCTAGGACTGGCTACAAAACATCTTTATGCTACATCGCTTCTGTGCCTCATTTTCCACTGCTCGTTCGGCTGTTAACCTTTGTCCTATGCTGCTCAGAAAGCGCCCATAGTATCTGAAAGGGGGTCCAAGCTTTAATAATTTAGTTATTGGTCTGAGCTGGCACAAAATGTGGCATAACTGATGGCAGAAATAAGACCAAAATAGATTTGATGGATTTAATGGAGTGCTTGTGGATAAAAGTTGGCTTAACACATAAAAGATTTTTTTTACTAGCTTGACAGCAAAATGAAAGACTGTATATACAGAAGATGGAGTTAACAGGGACTGATAATGTGAAGTGTAATGCAATAGATAAAACCACAGCTACATGGGGAAGAGCCTGGGGAGATCCAGGACTGTGTAACACTTTGGGCTTTGCTGCTGGAGGTGCTGTGCTTAGTGATGGTGAATAAACAGGCAGAGACGTGTGCCCATAGGCAGCCTTTTGCTGCAAGCCACGAAAACATACTCTTATTCCCACTGGAGCATGGGACAGAACAGAATTGAGCTATCCATCCCCTGTCCTTTGACTCAATTACCCCATAGGTGTGGTGCAGTATTTGTCTTTGTGAGCAAGAGCTGCAAAGGACACAGGGGCAAGGGTGAGCCGCGGATTTTAAAAGCTCGCAGGTGGAATCATGATCAGGCATCACATGGCCCCACACAAGTGGGGGGAAAGCCTCTGATCTGTCATGTATTGTTTTCTCTTCTCTTTGTGAGTTTTTGGGTTGTTTTGTCGTTTTTGTTGGGGGTTTGTTGGTTTGGTTTGGGGTTTTTTTGGTGGGTTTTTTTTGTTGTTTTTTTTGGGGGGGAGCGGGGGGAGGAAAAGTTCTGGCTTAATTTCTGAGGGAAGTTCCAGTTTGTTTTGTGGGACCTCCTATGTATAAGGTTACCCTACATAAGTAAAGCTTGATGTCCAGGTTGCAAATTCATTCAAAAACCCCCCAAAATTTTATTTCTTGTATATTTTTGTAAGTGAACCTGCCCCACACAGATTACTCCCCTCTACCTTCTTCCTTTGAGTAGGAGAAGCAAGAAACAGTATTTCTAGCTTAAAGGAATTGCAACACATTTCTCTAGTTTCAACTGTGACACCCTGAGCTGCAGCTCCAGGACAAGCAGTACCCAGCCTCCAGCTTCTGGGTGACTCTGCAGCTTTGGAGCAGCACCAAAGAGGCTCAGCAATGCTTTTTCAGGCATGAAATCCTCCTGCATGCCACAGTGAGCTGAAGAAGGGTGTGCTTTGAAGGAGGGAATTCTTTAGATCTACCTCTTCATAAATCATGTTTTCAGCATATTTTATTCTTCATATCTATCAAAGTAGAAAGGAAACAGAATAATATAATAATCTGTCATTCAGACTGAGAATTTTGAACAAATTTACTTTGGTAAAATACCCCATCCATGCTGTGGCACACCACCTCAGCAGGCTGGATGGAAGGTGTGGCCAGTTTGAAACAGAACTTCAAGTGACCCTTGTTTTTCTGCTTTTGAGTACTCTTTTCTTATTCTCCTCACTAAGCAACAGTTATGCAGATCTGACTAAACACCATGGAAACAATTTTGCTGAGGTTTCTCCCAGTGTTTATTGCACAACACCTATCTCTAATTGCCAGCAAGCAAAATTACTTTGAGCAACGACAACAACAACAACAAAAGCCTAAATCAAATTTGAGACAGTAATTAAAAGAATTGGAATACTCAAGAGAAAAGCTTTCTTTTTCTTTTTATTTTCTGTGGAAATTGAAAGCAGGGAAGAGACTCTACTATTTATTTTAATTATGAAATAGTATTTGGAACAAGACCTTAAAGAATGCTGGTTAGACAAAAAGCAACAAAGCAAATATAAAAAGTAAAGACTTTTGTTAGCAGAAACCAAAACTACAAAGTACAAAGCTTCCAATAGAAAAAGCCTGGACTGATGGAATGACAATACCTGGATGAAGCAATGGTTTAATTGCTCCATTTTTATAATGAAGGTAGAATTTTCCTATTTACCTATTCATAATGATAAAACATTGTCAACCAAAGCCTGCAATTTCATATTGATGAAAATATGGTACAAACATGAGTGGTGTGAAGGGATGAAGATTTGTCTTGTGAAGAAAGGGTGAGTGGGAGTCAGTTCTGCTTCTCAGGGAGAATGCAGGTCACCACTTAAAGAGAAGAAAGAGAAGATGTTAGAAAATAGCTCAAATCAGTGATTGTCCTATTTTATTCCTTTTCCTTTTCACAAGAATCTGTATTTACATTCCATATATGATATTGAAATTGTTCCCAGCAGACATGGCAGAGTAGTGCTATAAAAAATCTTCCAGTGGACTCAAGGAACCCTGGAAAGGAAGGTGCTGTTTGACCTACCTGATCTCCTTTTATTATTTGGTGATCTGCCTAGTGGATGAGGAAAAGGCTGTGGATGTTGTCTACCTTGACACAGTGTTCTCCCAGAGCAGCTGGCAACCCATGGCTTGGACAGGTGCACTCTTTGATGGGTTAGAAACTACCTGGATGGCTGGGCCCAGAGAGTGGTGGTGAAAGGAGCTACATCCAGTTGGTCACTGGTGGGTTTCCCAAAGGCTCAGTATTGGGGCCACTCCTGTTTAATGTCTTCATCAATGATCTGGGTGATGGGATTGATTGCACCCGCAGTGAGTTTGCAGATGACACCAAGCTGGGTGGGAGTGTTGATGTGCTGGAGAGAAGGAAGGCTCTGCAGAGGGATCTGGACAGGCTGGATTGATGGGCTGGAGCCAACAGTATGAGATTCAATAAAATGAAGTCCTTCAGATTCCTGTGTTTGGGTCACAATGCCCAGCAGCACTACAGGTGGGGGTCAGAGTGCCTGGAAAGCTGCCTGGTGGAAAAGGACTTGGAGATGCTGTCAACAGAGGCTGAGCATGAGCCAGTGTGTGCCCAGGTGGCCAAGAAGGCCAATGGCATCCTGGATTCTATAAAAAATAGGGTGGCCAGCAGAACCAGGGGTGTACTTGGTCTTCTCACTTCAAGAAAAACATTGAGACGCTGGAGTGTGTCCAGAGAAGAGCAGTAGAGCTGGTGAAAGGTCTGGAACAGAAATCCTTTGAGGAGCTGCTGAGGAAGCTGGGGTTGTTTAGCCTGGAAGAAAGGAGGCCCAGGAGAGGCCCAGGCCCCCAAGCTGTGTCAGGGGAGGTTCAGGTTGAACATTAGGAAGAATTTCTTTCTTGAAATGGTGGCCAAGCATTGGAATGGACTGCCCAGGGAAGCAGTGGAATCACCATTCCTGAAGGTATCTAAGAAGTGACTGGACATGGGACTTGGTGCTATGGTTTAGTTCACTTGATGGTGTTTGATGGTCTTGGAGGTCTTTACCAACCTTTACCATCTTGTGATTGTATGGATACACAAGCATTTATTGAACAAGAGAATAGATCAGGAAATAAAAATATGACTCTTTACACACACTCCTACACCCTTCTGAAATAAGAATTATAGAGCCTGTTCCTGGGACAAAATACCCTTCTTTTGCAGGCTGAGCCTTCTGACTATTTGAGTAAGTTGCTCTAGAGGATAATACTCCCCAGTTTGACTGTCCCTCAGCTTAATTTACATCAGTTCCTTATGTAAAGTGTCAAGAAGGCAGCAAAAGAGAATCCCTCCCTCCTGCTGCCAAATCTATGACAAGGTCCTTTATGCTTCATTGTGCTGTGCTTCAGCACAGGTCACAGCTGCAAGGTCACGGGCTGAGTCCATACATGCAAACTCCAGGAATATCAATATTACTGCACAAGAAACTCAAGAGCCAGTGTGTTTCATCATCAGTCATTATTGATTTCTGTTTACACCAGAGCTTTAAGGAAACAACAACAAACAAGTTATGATGTAGGATGAGTTCCCAGCCCTGACTGGAATAAAAGATTTTGGGGAAGCTGAAAGACTTCAAAGACAGAGTTTGTGCCTCTGGGAAGCCACCTGCAAAGTAACTTCTGTAGCTGTCCCCAGTTTGGCTGGAGAGGTGTTTTTGGCACAAAGGTAGGACATATTCAGAGGGGAAAAAAAAAAAAAAAAGGAAAAAGAAATATGGCAGTGACAACTATATTTGCTAACCTACAATTTCAAGCATATTTTGATGCCAAAATTCTTGAATGCTGCCCAAAGCAAGGCATTATGAGGATTAAAAATGCCCTTGACAAACAATGTTCATTTTAAGTACTCAATGACTATGCAAACTAGGGTATTTTTTCAGCAACTGAATACCTAAACATAGCTTTAAATACAAATGTGTACAAAAGCTCACCAGCTCAAAAGCTATGTAGAACCTAATCTACCACTCTTATCGATGAGAGGTAATAGCTGAATACATGAGTGATTTTATTAAATAATTTTTGCTTTCAGTTCCAGTTATCTTCTTCGGATCAGCTCCAAAGATATTACAATCGAAATACAAACAAATATTTGTTAAAGTAGAATGACACACAGAGAATCATGTAAAACTTCTGGAGTCTTTGTAAACTGACATGCAAGGCAAATGAAAATAAACCTAATCCAAGCCCAAAAGGCAAAACTGGGTTTCTTATTGATACAACAAAAACAATGCCTAACAAGCCTTTATTCTGGTCTTTCATTTCTAGAGCATATATTTCTGAAAGCTTGGCATTACTGAATTGCTCACAAAGCACTGAAGAACACTACTTGCCAAGGAACAGTTTTTTGGTGTGGGTTTGGGGTTTTTTCCTTTCTTTTCTCTTTTACTGATGAAATAAGCCTACATCAATGACCCTGCTATCTTGTAATCCTAGAGGTGTTACCAGGCAACCATTATATGCAGCAGCACCTGGCTTGCCCCCCTCTAAAAATAACCCAAAGCTCCCAAATCCTTTCACTCCATGCGCTAATGAAAGTGGCATTTTTCTACTGCTAAATGCTTACTCAGGTATTTCCTTAAAAATTTCAGTGATAAAATGCTAGTTATACTTTCCTGAAGGAATGTGATCAGTTAACAGGCTCTAACTGCACATAGTTATATTTTCATTCAACTATATACTTTAAATAAGGCTGTATTTGGGAACTAAAGTAAATTATTTAGAAGCCAGGAACAATGTCAACAAATGTAGCATGAGTCAAAAATCTATGAGCTCTGGATGACTATGCCAAAAGATTTATTACAAGCCAAATATACTTATTTATCCTCAGTGTTATACAAATCTTGAACAGTAAATTAGAATATAGAAACATAAAATAGTTAGGGTTGGAAGGAATCTTAAAAATCATCTATTTTCCAAACCCCCTGCCATATGAAAGGGACACCTTCCACTAGACCATGTTGCTCAAGGCCCTATCCAACCTTGCCTTGAACAAATTCAGGGAGGGGGTACCCACAAATTCTCTGAGCAACCTGTGCCAGTGCCTCACCACCCTCACAGTAAAATTTATTTCTAATAGCTAATCTAAATTTGCCCTCTTTCAGGTTAAAGACATTCCTCCTCATTCTATCACTCCATGCCCTTGTGAAAAGTCCCTTTCCAGCTTTTTTTTTTTTTTTTTTAGTTCCCCTTTAGATACTGGATGGCTGCAGTGCGGTCTCCCTAGAGCCTTCCCTCCTCCAGGCATAGCAGAGGTGCTCCAGCCCTCTGACAATTACTGTAACTGAAATCTGTATATGACTTTTCTGAGGTATCACCAAACAATGCATATTTAGCATTTCAATAATAATAATAGAGACAGAATAATATTTTCTGTACATTTCCTTAAGACAGGCGTCATATACTGATAGACTCCAGAATTTGGTGGATCAAATACAAGAGTAATCTGAAAGTATAACTGATAGAATAGCAGCTAAATGGTAGTCAACATCCCTTATGGCAATGCAGTGAGTCTTACATACAAGGCAAACTTTGCAACAAAATGAAAGTCCTGCAGTTGATCACACATCATCCAAAGTTTCTACAGATAAACTCTAAAATTTAGTGCAGAGGACACAAAATCCATTCCATCTAGGCTTGGCTGTGAGACTTCAGTCAGATTGGATAGTAAGAGGCTTTGGTGTGCAATGTCCATCAAACCCTGACAACATGAAGCCAGCCTACAATTAGCAGCTACCAGCACAGCTGTTCTGATGGAGTCACAGCTAGCAATAAATCCAGAACAAGCACAGGAACTGCCATCTATGCTGGGCAAAAAATTCATAAGAGGAGAGCAGCACTGCCACACATCATTAAGGAACCCTTTACCATCTTGATTTAGGATTAGCAACCAGAAGTTTTTAAATTATGTATTAATATGGATTTTCAAAAACTTCTGCAAGCCTGAATGAGGTGTCCTAGCACACTGTAGAATGGTGTCAATGCTTGATTCTATCCAGTCTGAAAAGATAGGTAGAATTTTACAAAGCCAAAAAAGTTCAAAGCCACAAGCACCAGCTTGCACCCCAGAGCAAGGAATAACAGTGCAATAAGCAGGCTTAGCAAAAATCTTCAAGAGAGTTTGCAAGGATACTTCAGAGGCAGTTAAACATGTCAGTGGAATGGCAAGAGGGACCTAAGTGAGTGACAGTATACACTTGAAAGCAAATCTGTTTTATGGTAAGTTAAAACTCCAAGGTAGATTATTCAGCACAGAACAAAATTTTTGTTCTCTGAAGAAATTACACAGAAAAAAGCCCAAGAGGAATCACTAAGCACTCAAAGCTGCCATTTTTTTCACTGGTTTGTTGGTTTTGCATGGCCTGGTTTTCGGTAGCGAGGGGCCACAGAGGTGGCTTCTGTGAGAACCTGCTGGAAGCTTCCACCAT
>VWYP01022482.1:41274-70349 GCA_013400435.1 Pycnonotus jocosus
TCACAGAGAGCTGTCTCCCGTGGGAGGGACCCCACAGTCTCACAGGGGAAGGACTCTTCTCCCAGAGCAGTGGAAGGAAATCTCAGTGATGAACTGATCAAACCCCCACGCCCTATCTCTCTGTGCTGTCATGGGAAGGAGGGAGGAGTTGAGGGAAATAGGGTGTTTCTAAGAGCTTCTTTTAATTCTCATTATTGTCCTCTGGCTCTGTTAGTAATAAACTCACTTGGTACCTCTAAGCTGAGTCTGTTTTGCCCTTGGAGTATTTTCACCTGGTCCTTGCCTCAGGAATCCTTCATTAAATCATCTTTCCTCTGCCCAGCTGTAACAGGGGAGGTTGAGTGAATGGCTTTTGTGGGTGCCTGGCATCTGGCCAGTGTCAAACCATGACAACTGGTCAATATCGTTTCATTTTTTACCCCTCATTAGCACATCTTTTAAGTGGATGGGCTCCTCACTCAGGTATAAACATGAGCAAAATGGGATGTTTACAGACTGGACTATGCTTGGGGGTGGTTAACAGAATGCTCTGAGAAGCAAAGCTCTGCTGTGACCTGGGATACCCTGAAAGATTACAGGCAAGAAGGGAAAAGTAGTTTTGACTTGGAAGAAACTGGCATCTGGAAAAACACTGCATCCACTGTGTAGTACAGGAAGTGTAAAAAATGAAAAATGAGAAATAACTCTTTCTTAGAACAAAAAATGCAACTCCTCTAAAATCTTATTTATAACGAGTAATTTTTCAGTACCAGAAACTATATTTCCTAACGTGATTTGCTGTCACTAAGCTCAGTGACCGCTCCTGATTCTCTTTAAATGACTTCTTAAAGGACTTTTCTATGAATCTGTGACAATATTAGAGGTGACTAGCAAGGCCAGTTCTAAGTATTTTGAAATTGGTTAGACTTTCAAGCAGCCTAAAATGTCTTCAGTCAAGCTCTTTTGTCCTGATTTTTGAGGTAAGAAGTAATTGAAATTAAAGGATCGTGAACACAACAGCAAGGAGGTGTGTTCCCGAGGGGTTTTATCCATGGTAATACCTCCCTAAAAATTGGAATTAATGTATGCCGATTGTTATTTACACAATAAAAGAATTATTTAACTGACTAACAGGAATACATTCATCTAATTAAGACAATGGTAGGATTGTTCACAGTTACATTTTAATCTATGGTAAAATGCAGAAAATTTTAAGTGTCTTTGTAGCTGAGCTGGAGATACAAAATTATATGATCGACAGGCATAAAATCTTATACGCAATTATCCATTAAATTTCTCAATACACAAATTTTCAATACACAGAAAAACAAAGCATTTACAGTAGTGGCACAGATTCTGTTAAATCATGCTAACAGTTATCATGCTGTGATACAAGTCGTACAGCTGAGAGAAGAGCTGGGCAATGAGGGCTGTATGGCATCCGGTTGAACTAAACTTTCTGACATGTATGTTTTTCAGTAAGCCCAGGAAGCATAATTTGATGTATTTACCACATGGGTAAATAGCAAATTATATTCCAGCCATACTCAAGAACCAGCAGTGCCTGCTTTGTAAAGGTATGACCCAGCCTGTTCTACAAGCCAGCACTAAATAGAGTTGCTTGTACCATTGTGTACCGCAGTTTGAATTTCCCCCTGAGGAAGCAGGAGTATAGATAATTTCTGGAATGGAAAACCTCTTGCATCCTTAATCAGGTAGTCTGATGTAGTGCCTCTGAGAACAACTAATTTACAGTTTGAAGAAACTAAATTCTAAAAGATGCGCATGCATGGCACACACACACACACACAAAGCATATTGCATGGACATGGATTTGCTGATCTAATATCTGTCCAATTATTGAGTTGAAGATCATCAGCATTGTTGCAAGAGTATACATTCATAGGCCAAGTCAATCCACCATCTAATTGTAAAAGTTTCCCTAATTGTAAATTGATAATATTATTTAGAAAAACTCAAATACTACTGTTGCAGTGCACCCCCATGCCTTAACAGGTGTTTCCATATTAGGAAAGACTTTGAGCTTTATCCCTGATCTTTTAAGGAAAAAGGACCAGAAACTTATATGCTTCTCTCACCAGCGAATCGGCCCAGTGCTGGGATAAAGGCTCCTATTGGACCCTTGAGCTATTCTTCAAGAAATGATGCTATTTTCTGTTGGTCAGCATGCCAAAAACCCCTCCTAGATCTTTGAATACTTATGAGAGAGCACAGAGATTCTCGGGGCTTTTGGGGTGGAGGTGCAAGGGACCACCCTGCACTGTGCATAGGTTTTACTCTTTCGTTTTGTATAGTTTATTATTTTTGCATTAATTAAAACCTGTTTGTTTTTTCAAAACACCTCTGATCATGCCATTTTGTTAGTTTTTCATAAGCCATTTCTGAGAGGCTGCTGGCAACCCTTAGAGTGTGATGTACCTTTGTGGGGTTAAAAACACTCTGGCCACATGCAGAAACTCACCATATTATATTATATTGTATGTATGACACGATAAAACTGTAATGTTTGGCTTACTGAAATCTAATATCACTTTGTCTCTGTCCAAAGCATTAAAAAATGAATGTACTTGAGAATCTGCATGAGGGTTTTTTAAAAAGGTTTTACCTCTCTCTGACAGTATAAATCTATGGCTGGAATGTTACTTTCAGATAGGAAAGGAAGGAACAATCTGCTTTTATCATGTTTTACATTACTTTTCTTTTTTCTTTTTTCTTTTTTTTTTTTTTTTGGCCACCCTCTGGGACTTTTTTCTAATGTGAAAATTGTTTAAATGGCTTTATATTTGACCATTTTAAAAATGCCTTTGCAGATGGATGGCAACCTGGATTTTTTGTTCCCCCTCTCATTTATTATCATCAGTGGTGGTCAAATAAGCCTTGGTAGCTGCATATTATGCAATTGATTTTTCTGTTCATGGTCAATGACAAAGAGGAGAGATCACTTCTCTCTCTTGTTTGAATAAACTCTGAATATTGCTTGAGGAATTGCTACATATATAGATACAAATCTCTTCCAAAAGCATTAGCATTAGCTGCCATCTGACTTCTGCACACAATACTCTGATAAATAGGTGTTAATCGTTTCCAGTCAACTTTCAATGCTTACGACAAATAGTGTAAATTATAAAAAGCATATAAATGGAATCTTGTAAATCACTGTGAATGCTATGGAGGACTGCAGATATATTTTAAATAAAAACTATTATACAGGAAACCTACTGATATATTCCTTGCACAGAATTTCCACTTTGTTGCTGTGATACGTGCTCAAATGCAAAAGTTTCAGCATTTATGCCTCTGTATCTAGGACACATAGGTAAGCACGTCTTCCCTTGTCTTCCAAATAAAATGTCATGGTATTTATAACCCTATATAATAATTTGTTTTTTCTTCTTTTTGTCACTGTAAATCTGGAATTTTTTTAAATGAAGATTTCTAGTGAAATACTCAACTTGGAGCTTGTTAAGCAAGGCATGGTTTAGCTATGCTCCATTACCCTGCAGAGACAGGGCAGACGCTGAGGAGATGCCATGCTGGCTCAGAAGCAAAAGCCACGCAAAACTGTCAATATAATGAGTGGCCATCACTAACAAGTCTGCATAGATTTGGAGACTGAGCCTATCTCTCTACTCAGTGTTCTCCTTTTTGTTAGGTGGTGTTAGGTAGGCATACACTAAGAAAACTGCCTTTAGCTAAAGGACAATATTGTTCAATTAAGCAAAAGTTCCCATAGGGGACAAAAGAATAAAACTCCTGAGATTCATCACAACTGTTGTACTTTAATCACTGAAGCCATCAACTAGCCCCAACAGACTGATAGACTGGTATGTATTAGATGCCCTGTATTCCTCTGAAAGGACAAATGCTGAGAATGCAAAAAGGGGAACTTTTGAAATACCACACAGACACTAGGTTGCATTTTTCCTGGAGCAATCCCACTGGTTTTGCTAGCAGGGAATTTGGTTTCCCAGATAATACTCTCAGTCTCTCTAGGAAGCCAACACCAAACATATCTGCTTTCCAGAGATAGGAGAATTTCTGTCCATAGAGCAGCACCCATAAATGGAAAGCCACATCCTCCTTGCTTCCATGCCCACACTCTTTATATGAGCACACACAGAATGATAAAGCTGGATTTATTAATGACAATTGTCTAACAACAGACATATGACAAACATTAATATCTAAAACCCACAGCGTGTCATGAAGAGAAGAAGGAAGAAAAAAAAATAAATAAAGAAAATGAGGCCAAGAAATTAGGCATAAGGAACAACCAGGTTCAGTGTTTCTAAAAGATAATAATGTACATTGAGAAAAAGAGACAGGATCCAATCACTTAATGAAAGAACAAAAAGCCTAGTTAATTAAAGAGATGATGAAATAAAGAATGGCTGTGATGTTAAACAAGCACCGTTACATGAGATAGTATGAACCTGAGTGTGTGAAAATGAATAATGATGTTGAAAAAACCTGAAAAGTTGTGGGAACAGTCCAGAGTAAAACATACAAAAGAACAGGTTTTTATGTTGTTTTTATATATTTTATTGCACAGATGCTGGTTACAAATGAATACAGTTGGCTTGTCTGTATCAAATCAATAAAAAGTGCTTTGCTGATCTCTTACTCTCTAACCTCAGAATACTTAACCTTGTAATTAAAAATTATTAACTATTGCTACATCTTGAATTCTTTCTCCTGCCAAGGTCCAAGTTAGAACAACTCATGTGCCATATTTAGCTTTGGTATTACAGAGTTCAAAAAACTGGAATCAGAAATGGGATAAATATCACAATGGGATAGAAATAGTCGTCCTAACAGGGACAAAATTTCAGGAGGATGGAGATTGGCACTAGCTGCGGCAGATCTATTCTATTTCTGTGTGGCCAAGTCTATTCCATTTCTATTATGAAACAGTCAGATATACAGATGGGACCTGTATGTTCTCCTATATATTAATAGCAGCCATCAATCTTTTGCAGAGCTGTCACATCATTAAAAGCAGGGAGCATTCAACAAAGTAGCATATCAAGAGCCCTTAGAAATGCAGATGAAGAAGTTTAGGACAAACATACAGCTAGGAAATTGCTTTTCACTTTCAGACTCAGCTAAATACAGTATTTCTAAACAGGCCCAGATTGCCTAACAAACATTCTATTTCAAGCCACTGTTTCTAATTCAAAACATTTCATTAACTGAAGTGTTGTCACCACCAAGTTTGTATTTTCCTCATTCCACTCGTCTTGTGATGCTATTTATGACTGTCATTAGTCAAAATTGAATTAAGCCTAATATGAAATCATGCTTTGAAGCAGAGAGGCCATGGCGTGGGTCCTCTGGCCTCAGGTGCTCTCTCAGAGAGCAGGGCTGAAGGAGCACCCTGCAGAGCAGTGTGAAGTGTTCAACACTGTCATTGTGAGAACTGGAGAAAACAGATGTGCTTTCCTGATGATGTGCCAAAGGACAATGCATGTGAGAAGATCAGCTTTCCCTGCAGCATGCTGGAGAATGATTCCTGTGTTCTACCCTGCAGTTTCTTACTGCTCTACCTAACGGGGACAGGAGGAAGAACTAACAGCCTGTAAGAAAAAGAAAAATGCTTCAAATTTTTTGCATTTTTATTCTTACAAGCTGGGAAGGGATGTCTTGGGCCAGGCAAGGGATGGAAATATGACCATGAAAGATGCCCTCCTTGGACAGACAAGTGGTCTGTCTATTCCTATTTCTCTTTCTGACAGTGGCAATGGGAAAAGTTGCCAGACAAGAGCGTGGGATGCTGACCCCTTTCAGCAGTCCATTCCAGTGTACACTGCAGGGCACCTTCACATGCTCCTAATACCAGCTGCAGACAGGCTCAAGGTCACTGTTACCTCAGAGGAAATTCAAGATTGAGAGCAAAGCACCATGGCACAGCCATGGGCAAGCGGCATGGTGGGGTTTCCAGCACGTCTGACCTCCAACAGCAGAGCTGTCCCCAGGAGCTGGAGAGGGCACTCACCACCCACAGGTCACCCTTCAGCTGCAGGCAGCAGACATCTGTGTCTTCCTGCATTTGCAACATTACACAGTGCCACCAGTGTGGCAAACACAGATAAGGCTGTGTATCAACATGGCCGTGTTCCAGTGGTTTCCTAGAGTGGCTGAGAGCTGCAAGTAAAGAAGGAAGCACGTTTCTCCAGACACAGCCTGGACAGACCCAAGCTGTGCATGCTGTCCAAACTCCTCCCTGCTCTCAGGTCATGTCTGTGCTTTCCATGCAGGCCACCACTCAACCTGTCTTGCTAACTAGCTGCCCTGGCAGGGCTGGAGAGTGCTTGAGGGATGTCAACTTGGTTTGGGCTGGGAAGAGCCACAGATACTTGCTACAAGAGCAGGATATCTGCTACATCTAACAGGATTCACTGCTGATGAGCTAGATGTAGCTTTCCAGTACTTCAAGTTTGCTTTATGCTGATAGGCAGTACTGAAAGCTCTCTCACAACCCGTTCAGCTTCCCCATTGCTGGGGGTTATAAATATCCAGACTATGATAACCTGGGAGTTTTCTTCATGGCAATCACTTCTCTGTTGGTGTTGGATACATTTGGCACACACGGTCAGGGTCTTTTCAGTCCCTTGAAAAGCAGTATCATGTTTCTGACCTCTTGATACAGCCAAAATGCTGTAAAGCAGCAAGGCTGCTGAAGGTGACTTTGGCTGCTGTTAGTTATAAACTCCTTTATGCCATGCCCTTATAAAGCTGACTCCAACACATTGACTTGTTAGATTGAAATAGGAACTTTGCCTTCCCAAAAGACAAGCACAGACACTAGGGTTAGTATAGGATTTATTGTCCTTGTCTTTCATCTGAAAAAGGGAACAAAACTTCCTTTTTTGCACAACTGCTTTTAAACATGTCTGTTTTTCTCTATGTCATAACTAATGTACACCCCTTAAGGCTTACAACAATAGCTGTGTGTACAACTACCTCTGTTCGTTAAGAGACTGACCTGTGTTCTATTAATATTTATAGATTTAAATTTTTAATACACAACAATTCTGCATTATTGAACAGGTGACTTCCTGCATTTTAATGGTTATGGAGTAGGAGTGGGCTCTTTGTAGTTAACATTGCAATAAATTTTTCATGATTAAATAAAAAGTTCTTACCTCTAACTTCCTCAAACAAAATCCTCTTGGACAACGTGTTGCCGCAATGGTGAAGGATTCTCTTAAGAGATTTATGATTTTTGTTGAAAATTTTCTTAGGTAATTTAAATTTATGTTACATAAGGATTTTCTATATCTGGAAGTATTTAATAAGTTTCTTTTTAAAGTTGATGAATTATTCAAATATCAATTTGATATTATTTACTCTGTTTTGGAGACAACTGGATTCTTACTTTTAAAACTGACCCTCATGTTTTAGTAGATGCATATTGACAAGAGATTAACAATGTTAATTTGAGTTGGCATCTTGGATTAGGACTGGGATGTAGATTCAGTCTTCCATTCATTTACTTTGAAAAGGTTTTAATAGCTGTAAAGAGCTTCTATTTTGAAAAACCATGTGGAATTTCAAGACTCGTGTGAATGAGTGAATGTGAATTCCCTTGTGAAAGAGAATGTTTTAAGTTGCTCAAAGAATCCCCAGCAAAGGTATCAGCAAAAGCAGGTTTAATGTAAAAGGGAAAGTATGACAAAGTTGATTGGTAAAGTTTACTCTATTACTTACGCATGGTTAAAGCACATAGAGAAAAATCAGACTAAAGTGATCAGACTAAAATCAATCAATCCAAACATAAAATCAACCTAAAATTATTTATGTGGAGGCTAGGGATAGAAAAAGGGTAAGGACGGGAAAGGGCAAGGATGAAAAGGAATAAGGGAGCTCTCCTGTTGAATCATAAGGTTCAGAGTGGACACCCTCGCCAAACTTAGCTCAGGACTTGATCAACAGTTTAGGCTTAGAGGTTTTAATAGCACTTAATTGATAGACTAATTTAAACAATTTAACAAAAGATTCTCATAGAATTTACTATCACAACAATAATTCATACATAGGCATAACTTCCGTATGAATCTAACATATTTAAGAATCTAAGAGATAAACATTCATAGTACATTTGCTATCACATATTCACATTTACACTGGCCTAAAAGAGTATATATAAAGTATATTTGCATTATCTGCTTTCTTTTGCATCTATTTTTTATTTGTAGCTTTTCAATAGAAATAAGTCCAGCTCAGCTCATATAATTGTTGGAATATAGTTATATAGTGAGCCAAGGATTCAGCTAATGGATTTGCCACAATAATTCCTTATTTGCAATGTATCACAGCTTTATTTACCCTCAATGAATGTAAAGAAAGATAAAATTCTTGCAATCTGTGCAGAGGAGTTAGTGTTGCTTTGGCAGTATCTCACACTAGTTGAAATTTGAGCACATGTAAGCCCTATGAGCTGTATTTCAATATTCAGGATGATCAAGATGGATCAATAATTCATTACTGTGTATTCTGAACTTGGATCATGGTGCCATCACATAAGATGCTTCACAGAAGATTTCTCTAGTTTTACAGAAGATTTCTCCATAAAAGAAGAAATGTTTAATGAAGAATTTGGAGACAAGACAACCCAAACAATTTTATTATCGACCCTGTGGTGTATCTTCATCCTAATGACAGTCAGATAAATGCACTTGCACACAGTTTCGATAATAAACTTTTCATGGCATTTGATGAAAAGGATTGTACTATTTTAGATTCCTTCCTGATGAAGTTCTCATGTTGACTTAACTGAAAATGTTGGTCGGGAGACAATTAAGAAATTAAATGTGTTCCTAAAGCAAAAAACCAATACCATTATGTCAGATATGCTATACTTAAAGCAAATGTAATTATTAATATAATATTCAGGATGTAATGTTTAATTTTAAGTTCTGATTTCCCAGCCCTGAAATCCATCCCATCCTGTGAATCTCAATTTAATTTTCATTTTTTTAATCCTCATTTGCAAACATTTTGTTTTCCCTTGGCACACGAGTCAATTTAATAACCTGATCAAAGATCAGAATTTCCAGTATATATGGACTATAATAAATTTATGCCATTTTTGTGAAATTTTTATCAAACCAGAGTAACACTTCAAGAGAGGCATGGCTATATTTCATATCTGAACACTCTATAAAATAGTAAGACACCCTTTCTCATTGCACAGTGATATAAAACAAATATTAGGCAATAACATTCCCTTACATCCTCAAAATGTAAGCTGGCAGGCCCTCCTGGGATATGACCAACAGCTTTTCAGCTGGGGGTACTTAGATATTAAATTATTTCTTTAGCTGTTAACCTTTGATGACATCAGTCATTCCCACATTTAGGACACGACAGAGTCTGGTATTGGACATGGAGGAGGAACATGCACTGACTCACAGTGCAAACAGCCATACCAAAAGAGTCTTTTGTGTGGCTTTAGCTTCCATGTCAACAGCTAAGCAAAACCCACGTTTTCAGTAGCAGTCAGGAGCTTGTGGCTCCCACAGCCATGTTATGAGGAGATCTTCAGGAACATTCAGGCACCAGCTCCTCTGAAAAATCTACTTACTGCTTCAGGTGCTAGAAACAGCTTTGGTGTTCTAATGAGCTGCCCCTCTTACAGCCATTTCTCAGCCCCAAGGAACAGCAGCTCAAAGGCTCTGCCTTACTCTGCCATTTCTCTGCCATTAGGTTCATTCACCCCTTCCCTCTCAAGCCTTTGGTGCCTGTGTTTTACCCCTGTCACAGCTCTTTCCTTTTCCAGCAGTAAGTGTAGACTTTTTTATTTTGTGCTTGACCAACAGAGAGGTATTCCCTTCGTGCTAAAACCCTCTGGGCATGACTCCAACACAAGAAATGTCTGTTTGCAAATTACCCTAGTGTTGGGAGACAATGATAGATGACCTTTCACAATATTGGGTGAGGTATTGATGGAAGTCATTGATCCCATTTTTGAGTGACTGTCTCACCCAGGTAGACAAGTGAAATGAAAAATCTGTCAGTGTCTGCAAAAGCCTATGCTTTTTCAGAGACATTAGAAGCTTTTTGGGTTGGGTTTTTTTGGGGGTGGGGGGCCCAATAGGGTTAAAAGAATTAATATTGTTCATATGTGTCGGGGGGGGTTGTTTGTTTAGTTGGGTTTTCTAAGAGCCTTTTTCTATGCAAATAACTTATTTGTTTGCTTGTTTGGGTTTTAGATAGACAAGAGACAACTGGATATCACTCAGCCCTTTACTGATGAGCAGCCCTCAGTGACAGGGCCACTGCTCCCCCAGGTAGGAAATCCTTTGCAGATGAGACAACAGGACCTGTGAGAATGCTTTCTAAGGATAGGTCTACACATTCCATACATAGCATTCTTTTTTGGAAGAAGCTGTTCTAGTTTTTTTAATGTATGACCACCTGAAGGATTCAGCTAGCATTTCTTTGTGCTGTTTTACTGGTACATCATTATTGGCTTGTCTTCTTGACATTAACAGACAATTAAGACTGGATCCCAAACAGTAAGTGATGAAAACATATCACCTCATAAGTCAGCTATTAATACTTTCAGACTCAAAACTATATCATATGCTGCAACCTGAAAATAAATGTTCCATGAAATTGTTTTCATTTCTTTTTGAGCTGCACTGCATACATGTTCTGATAGTATTATAGCTGGTTAGGTGAAATTATATAATGCCAATCTATTTCTGAGGGAGCACATAGGCAAATTCCCAGCAACGACATACAAATAGTCATCGTCAGAAATTTGCCTATAAATAATGGATTTAGCATTTAGCATGCATGGTAAAGTGGGGTAATGAAGATGCTTGCCTTGGCAGCTGAATTTGTGATGAAATGGAAAAAGAACTCTATTTCATTCTAGGATCTGCAAAAGCCAAACACATCTCTGGCATCACCTGGGCAGGGAGCTATGCATCAGAACAGGTTGCTGGGAGGGTGCAATGAAGAGTTTAAATATATATTTTCAGCCAGAGAACACAGCAGTTAATGAGTTGGCTGAGAAAGTAAGTTATCAGTTCTGCAAAAAAATGTGAATGTTGAGAAAATCTTTTTGCACTGAAACCAAACAAACCAATCAATGCTCTGTACAAAGGATTTCCTACATGAGAAATGCTCTGTTGCCCAATAGTTCCATCTGCCAAGGGATAATTCTGCTTTCCCTCTCATTCAGAGTGCCTTGTGACACTTGCTATACTGCTTATGAGACATACTGTGCAGCAATTCCCCATTAACAAATTCAGAGATCACATTTCACTTTTTGTTGTCAATAAACTTCAATTTATGCATTTAGTATGGTATAAGAAAACCTTCTTTGTTAAGGTCAGCAACACCACAGTCAGCCTTCACAAAACACTCCCCCTAGCCTTACCAGATAACACTGTGCCTCATTGCTCTCCTTGCCAATAACTCAGGCTGCAAATCATCACTTAGGTTATCTGAGGCAAATCAGTCCCCATCTTCGTGTCCAGTCAGCATTCCCCTTTTAGCCTCATCCCTAGGCTTCTGAATGTTCTTGATTAGTTAATAACAATTGAAAAAGGAAAACATTCTACAGACTGAGGCATGTGTCACTGAAGTCCTACTTTCTTTATAATACTCCACCTTGAGAACAAAACCAAGCACATCCCCCCACTGCAGACCCACAGTTTGAACATTCACATCTGGAAGTTAGCCATGAACAAGCACAGCCAGGTCCAATAGAAATTTTAGAATCTATATTCTCTCCTCTCCCCTGCTATTACCCACTAATGTCTGACAAAACAGAAGTGTGCAGCAAGTTAATAAAGTTTCTCTGGTTTAGTAAATGAAGAGTCAGAGTTTACTTGTCACCTAGTTAACAAAACACTAAACAAGAATTTGGGACTCCTGTGTCCCTGAAATCCCTGATTTTTCACCTTGTTGATAAAAAGAGAGAAATGTGGCACAGAGCACAGTTCAAGCTGAGCCTCCCCAGCTGGGACCTGGGGTCCTCATCTCAGAGCTCTGGCTCCAGAGCAAAGCCCAGACTCACCCATTCTGTCACCTGCAATGCTTAAGCATTAATGCCAGCCCATGCAGCCTGGAGAGGTGATAAAAACTGAGCACGCTGTCAACCCATCTTCCTTGGGAGCCACTGCAGACTTCCACTCACCTCTGCCGAAGCAAAGAGATTCCCTGCGTAGGCATCTCCACGGTCAGCAAACACATCTGGTCACCTCTCACATCACTGCCAGGGAAATATGCTGGCACTGAATGAAAGCAAAAGCCTTTCCTGATCAGACCAGTGAAGTCTGAAAATTGTCTTGTGGTGGATGCCAGAGAGATTCTGAATATTTTGGCAGAAACAGCGGCTTTTTTCTAGGTGGGAATCTGCCTACATAGTATTTATGCAAACATTTCCTCACTTGGTCTGTAACCACCCCTTCACAGCGAAGCAGTTCAGTGTTATCACCAATTCTTTACATAGTTACGAGTTTAAAATACTACCACTGCCTAAAATAAAAGGAATTTCAATCACAGTGCTCCCTGAAATGAAAGAAGTGGATGCCAGTTTGACAATTTAAACTGATAGTTGATATATGCCTCTCCAGCATTTTTGGCACCTGGCCTAGGGAGGAAGGAACGAGAAGAAAGGACAAAGAGAAAGAAGGGGTAAAGGAGGAGGAATGTGATGCAATTAATTTAATATAATGACAGAAATTCCTGGAGGGGACACTGATTTACATCTGCAGGCACTTCAGAGCCAGGATTAATAACAGGTACACACTTGTACAACTGATACAGCTGCTCAAAGAGAGAATGTGACCAAAAGAATTATATCTAGCATAATAAAAACAATCAAGCCTGGAGCTCAGAAATGTAATGGAAGGATAGTAACTGCTGAACCCAAAATTACTACCTTGGTTAGCAGCCAAGATAAAGAGGGGGTCATAAGTTATCTGCAGGTAAAATTCAGGAAAGAGGTATTTCTGCGTCCACACCTGAACTGAAACCAGCAGTGTGTGAAAATTGATCAGCTATGCATGCAGATATAAAACTACCTAAACAAAGACTCCTGAGCCCTCTGCAAGTGCAAGACCAGGCATATAAGAGAACAGCATCAGCATCAGCACATTAGCATCAGCAAAGAACCCTTTCTATGGTCCAGGTACAGATTCCTGAATTAGGCACTGGAGAGAACTGTTTTGAAAAGCCTCAAAACATTATCTCAGACTGAAGCAGAGCTATGTTCTCAGACTGAAGGAGGTATACTGCTGCAGGTAGGGGAGTATCAAGGATTCAGGAAGTTACTAAGGCAGGAAACTTGTAGGCATTGCTGCGCTGCCTAAGCACCACGTGAATACAGCTGAAGCAAGAACATTGCAAAAGCTGAGAAACACGGAAGTATATGAAAGCAAACACTTCAAATCAGTATTTAGCTCACACTTACACCCAATCTAGCAGAACATTACGGAAAATTTAGAATGCCAGGCAGCATTACTGTTCACAACAAGGAGGTTTGCCTTAGCATACTGGATACTGTGAGCTCTCCCCTCAGTGCAAACAGCCCCATGTAATCAAAATCGGAAGGAAGCAAAACATTCCCAGGAAAGACCATATTTGTAAATGCATCAGGCAGCATGTCAGGAGCTGAGCAAAACATTTTGCTGCAGAACCCAAACTGGCTAATATAAAGAACTACTGATAACTGGAAAACATGTCATTTAGTAAGCTAAGTAAGAATCACTTATGGGTTATGCTGTCGAGACCAACATATTCAGGGCCAAGATGGCAAACAGGAATCATTTGCAACAGCAGTGGTTCCAGATTTCTTACCCCCTGTTCAGAGAGACTTCTCATTTCCAATATGCGAAAATTAGAGACAAAACAGAAGGCACTGAAATGCCTTTGGCCAGCCTGTAAAGATTGCCAAGTACCAGCTGTGGTCTGGTCTTTCTGTCCTTTAAACAAATGGCCACAGCTAATGCAGCAAGTCATCCTGATGCAGCAAGTCATCCTGGTATTCAGGAATTTTTTTTTTTTTTTTTTTGTTTTTTTTTTTTTGTGGCCAACTGGTGATGTGCCCCTTCTGGAATTGAAATGGCTCAAAAGACACTGGCCTGTGAAAGGAAGGCTCATATATAATCTCTAAGGAAAGATGCTTTGCTTGTCAAACTACTGTAAATGTCACTTATTCAGACCAGGTGTGCCGTAACAGAGAAAGAATATCTTTCAAACCATCAGTTTTCTCCAGTAATGCCCAGGTATCCTCCATGATATCAAAGGTTGCACTTCCTGTGAGGGTGGTGTGATTTCACTTGGTTGATAGGATCACCATGGATAAATGCTCAATTCTTCTGGAATGGCCACTGCAGTCTCCCCCTGTTCCTCATCCTCACATTTCTTGAGAATTAAAATCCTGGGAAATGCCTATTTATCTAGTGGGTGCTGGTTAAAAGAGAAATCTATAAATGTTACACACCATGCACGTCAATGCCATGGCAAAAAATGGTTCAAAATGTAAACTCAGTGAGAGCAAGCTGCCCACAGAAACATGAGATACTGCTTCAGGCCATGGTGCCTCTGCGGACCAGAGCAAGCCATGCTGTTTGCAGTGACTTCCAGTGTTTTCCATTTGCCGTTATTTATCTTCTGGCAATTTCTCTATTACTCTTTTTAAGAAGAATTAATCTCCCTGAATATGTTCCCTTGTTTTCACAAATGCAGATCTTCAGATTCAGTTTAAGCAGGCTGTCTGTGCTCTGTGCACAGACAGCTGATAAATTCTGTATCGTTACTGTAATCCGAATCACTGTAGGCTGGGGATTTAATATTTTAATGTAATCTTGTACACACCTACAATAAGCAAATGCATTTAGAAATAAAAATTGTTTCAAAGTGCCACCAACTGTTGTTTTCGCAAACTGCAGTTCAAAGAATATATTTTTTAAATGTTTCTACTGGATGTTTTAGCATTTTTGGTGAAGCACACAACTTAAAAGAACAAGTGCACATTATCCTTTTCCCAAGCTAGACAAGCAGTAGATCCTATTACAATATCTCCCTTATTGCTGGGTTTCAAAAGCAGCATAATGCAGTATACCAGACACACCTTTTCTGTTGTTTATAAAATTCTGTATTTCATATTTGTTTTAATGACAAGTCAATTTTCAAAATTTCTAAGAAACTTCCAAAATTATCTGAGAGAACCAAGCAGTAGAAGTTTGCATTTAAGATGTCTGTTATTAGTGATGTGTGAATTCATAAGTATTAGGTGTGTGCTGAGAACAACATGCTCTAGTGGTCTGCTTTCATCTCCTCAAACTTCCATGCTTCTCAAAATTTGTTTTCCTAAGTTCCCTCACCTCCTGAATTTTAATTTCTTCTTATTCAAGCTGGACTTCCCACAGTAAGAAACTCTTCTATGGTCTGCTGACAGTAAGCAAAGAAGCAGGATCATAAAGTTTACCAGAAAAGCAGAGTGATACGAATTTCTTGGTGCCACAAACAGGGTAAGTAATCAGAAAACAGAAGTTTGTTGTGAGACAGTCCTCCAGGAGACTGAATGGTTACATCTCCCTGTGAGCTGATCTCCATAAATAGCAGCTCTAAATCAATTCTCTTTGCTTGCTGTGATTATATGAAATGCATAAACTATTAAACAAATCAATGTCACCCCAAAGATTCCTTGGCTTAATATCTTATTGTTTTGGGGCTATAGGCTGATTATACATTTAAATAATTTTCTGTGATAGCATCTGCATTATTTGAATATGCCAGATTGTGAACACAAACCTTTATATTTTTCCAGTGATTTATTTGCCAGCAATGATGATAATAAAATTAACAGCCTTCCCTTGCTTTTGCTGATACCATTTGGCTTTTTCCAGAGAGGTCAAGGTAGGCATTTTACTGGTTGGAAATGAAATATGTCAGGCAAAGCTTGAGTTATTCAACTATTGCCTTGTGATACCATTCATTTCAGTGAATAGTAAGTTACTGCAATGTTCTCAGTCCAAATTGATCCAACAGAATAAGACCCCCTTTGAAGTCTGAACTCCTCCACAATTTTTCTTTCAAAACTGCAGCTCTGAACCCTTGTAGATGTAGTGGGTAATTGGTGCTGATTGATTTCTGTATGTGCAGATGGAAGAACAGGGAGAGGAATGACACAATGACATGAGGGGATGCAAAGTTCAAGAACACCCTAGGCATGTGCCAAGCTGCTTTTTCTAAAAGCAATAATGTGACTGCAAAAAATGCCAATGAGGAAGGAAAAAAAATCAAATAAATAGCAGAAAAGTGAAACAAGGAGATTGAAGCCTGGAGGTGTTGGTGAGATGGCTAGAGGAAACAGCAAAACAGCACATGCTTAAATGGAGGAGATGAAGGAGAGTGCAGAATTGTAGCAGTTCCTAACCATATTGAAAGAAATCTGCGCAATTTGCTGTTCTGAGAGAGAAGGATCCCAAAGCAGCCCATACTGACAAAACAGTAGACATCTGAATCATGTGTCAGTCCCCTTTTCTTAATGAAAGTTTTAAAAGAAACAAATAAATAGTTTGATTAAGAACAACAATGATTTATGATATCCTCAATTTTCCTTACATGAGGAACTCAGGTTTTTTAGATTATTTTGAAGGTTTGAAATATTTTCTGACTGTTTCAAATTATTAAAAATATCCAGGTTCTCAAAGCCATCACTGCTTTATTGTCACTATAGTAAGAAATGCTTTTATTTCCATTCACTGTTTCACAAGTAGCTGTGTTATTATCAGCTACATAAATCTCAAGTGTGGTACACTATGACTTCCTACTTTTGGCTTGTCTTACAAGCATAGTTCTGACTCTGATTGCCATTGCCATATGAAAGTCTTCCATCAAATAAAAATAAGCCTGGAATTTACAACTTGCATTGCAAAAGCAATTGAGAACAGAATGAGAGAATGACAATTGCCAAAGAGCACAAAATCTTGAGAATTTGCAGGGTAAAATATCAGGTTTCCATGGCCCACACTACTGAAGTTCTGCAGTTTTGTTTTCCTTTCTAGAAGATCTAAGAAAACCTAATTATGATTCATTAAATGACACTTCTGGTATCAACTTAGGTGACAACAAATAAAGCTTATACTCTTTTCCTTAACAAGGAGTAAATCTGAATTTTGTAGAGCTGCAGCCAAAGCCTACTGCCCCTATTTAACATTGCTTTATAAGAAATATGTCTTTTTAATTTTCCTTGTTTCCTAATCAATTTCGTTGGCATCCTTTCCCCACTTCAAAATGAATACATCTCACCATTCATTAACACACTGTTGGATAGCAGTGCTTCCTTTTGTAACAAATCAGCATTACTGCAGTGTGCAATGTGGGTTGAGTCTCATTTACATTAGGGCTCTTTGCATCATTCCGACAAAGAGAGACATTTTTACAGGGAAAATCTAATGTCTGCCACAAATATTGAGTTGCAGAGGCAACCAGACTAAGGCAGCCTCCCTGGTTTTTGCTGCTGCAGCAGAGGCTCTGACATGTGCAGCACCAAGTCCTGTGTCCTGCCCCAGCACAGACCAGGCTCTCTGCATGTATTGCTGGCTGGATGTTGATCCCCACATTCCTCTTATCAGAGAGATAGTGAGTCTTTCATTCTCACTAATGAGGGGCAAGACAGGGTGAACAGGTTTGGGACTTCGCTGAGACTCCCACATCACAAAAATGCATTTTGCACCATACAGTCACATCACCCATCAGAGAGGTGGTTATCAGACAGAAGCTGAACTGAAATGTTACTTCAAGCTGTGTTCCAAGCTTCCCAAAGCCTCAAATTTCTGACTTGTCTGCAACAAATGAAGCTATTCTTTACTTCATCACTCTGATTGTTCCAAACCCACTTCTGCTGAAGTGGCCAGGTATCCTTTAAACCCAATATAAATCTCAAACTATAAACCTCTTAATTTAACTTTCCTCATGGCTATTTGAGGAGCAAATAAATACCCTTCCGCTTTTCAGAAAAATGCCTTTGCAATTAAATCTTTTATTAAATCCTTAGATTAGTAAGAGCTATACTGTCATATGAATACTCTATTAGCATAAAAAATAGTTAGGAAAAAAGGCATGGAATATTCCTGCTAAATGAAAATTCTTGTGAAGATCATAGGATCCACGGGGCTTGCCTAGCACAAAAAGAATCTTTATTGAATTATATTGTATAATTAATAGGACAACAATAATAGTAGCAGAATTGTAACACTTTCATACATGCTAAGGAAAAACTTTGCCTTGATCAGTAATCTAACCAGATTTGTTTTAGTCCATCAATTTTGCTTTCCAGCACACTGTATCCCTCCAGTAACTGCACTTGAATGGGTGAAAAGCTTGCTGTTTCCATTCATGCTGTCTCTTAATGTTTTCTGCTGGGCTCTTCCACACTCCTGGCAACCCCTCATATTTCTTACTTCATTAGCCCAATCCTATTTTCTCTAATTCCTGTGTTTCTCCGATACTGCGTTTTACAGTAATTCATTCTGAAAGCCAAACAGCACACTGCCAAAATCAGGTCAGCCTTATTTTGTTAACACGTGGTGGTGGGCAGTGGCATGACAAAGCAGCATGCAAACTCTGCTGGGATTTTAATACATATGGTGATTCTCCCTGCTCCCGTTTATATACAATACTTAAAAGGGCAGGTCTGTGTCTTCACTGCCTTGATAGCTAAAGCTACCTTTCCAAATTCAGTCATCACTATTTATTAATCCCTCGTGGCTGTGTCCAGAAATCCTTCTGCATTAATGCAAAGAAGCATAGAAGTGCTGGCAGGAGCAGGATCCCCTGGAAGTCCTCCAGCTTGACACCCTCCGGGGAGCACAGCGGTGCCAGTGCTGGGTCAGATGAGCCTGTGGCTTTGCCTTGCCAATGCAGCAAAGGTAGATGCAGCTTCCCTTTGAAATTGTCCCCTACCTTGCCTCCATGGATTAGTTTATAAAATGATAGAGTACATCTGCAATTTACTAGTGAATAGCCAGGTTATACATGTATATTTTAATGTAAAATGTGCAGCTCTGATTTTATATGTGTTCTTACACTAACCATCATAATCATGAACAATGATTTTCCCTTCTTTTTGTGACTGCCTTTCACATATATTTTTATATATATCACACATATATGTTTACATATTTTATCAGATATATAAACCATATAACTGGTATCTACCTGTATCTGTCAGTCTTCTTACACTAACTTCAAGTAACATAAGTTAAACAGCTTAGGAGAACAGTGTAGGAAGAACTGAGGCAGAGAAGTCAAATATCAGAAAATAGAGGCATGCGAGCACAAAGAGTTAAAGGGAGCAAGTCTGTTTAACCAGTAGAAATAGGTTAAGCATGAACCTTGACTGCAGACTATCTGATTGAAGACTATAAAGAACTATACTGGCAGAAGTCATTTGATACCAAGTACTCTTTAATTTAGCAGATAGAAGCATGGAAGGACCAACTCTTGGACACCTGAGGCATACAAGTTCATGCTAAAAAGAAGATGGAAATTTATACCAGATTTTTACCAACATTTCTCCAGTGGAATAGACTAAAAAGGGATCTGGAAGAATGAATTGGGATAGGTCAGAATATGTGACCTGCTGAAGACCTCTTGTGTTCCTGAGATTTTTTTTCTCCTGCTATCTGAGCTGGGCTGATAAAGTATATTGCTAGCCTTCCTCCTCTCTGACCTGGTTCTTGCTCCAGTCACAAATTCTTGAGTCAGAAAACTGGTTGGTAAAATTGTGTGGCCTGTAGATATTGGTAGAGCTCCTTAACATTTCTTGGGTGTTTAAAATTCTGTTACTTTTTTCTGCCTGCAATAGGTGGATGCTCAAATTCTTCAGCAAGTTTCAAATATTCAAAAAATGCTACCCAGTATGTAAGTAATGTGGGTGGAATTTAATTGTAAATGTACATAGTTACATTGCTTAAATGACAGTGGGGTTTAGTCCTTATTTTGTCAAGATTTGGTTTTGATCCCTGAGATCATTTGCTGTTAATTTTCTATATTTTCACATTTCTGGCTTTTGGAGTAACCCACACAAAACTTTTCCTACAGAGACACATCTATTTGCAAATCACCTCCATCTGAATATTGTATAATTTAGTGAAGCTACTGCTTGTATAAGTTACTATTATCAAGATGCAAAGACTGAAATTATCTAAAACTGTTTGATAAATACAATCAAATTCTTCTGTTGCTTTCCTTCATCTGGCTGTGCCCACCAAGTGTTCTTAAAATTACAAAAAGTAAAATTGTGCCCTTTAGCTTCAATTATATCCAAATACAGAGACTTTGACAAAAGAGTGTTAGAACCTCATCTCATTAAGTCCTCCTGTCTCAAGGTCATATTAAACATGCTTGTGATTAGACATCCAAGTAACTTGTTTCTTTGTTTCTCTGGGTTTTGGAAATCTGATTGGCAATCAATTGGAAATTGCTGATACATGAGGGAATTTCAGAGGGGCTGAAAACAGTTAACAGGTAGACTCAATGATCTTTTTCAGCCCAAATGATCCTTGATAAGCAGCAGTCTGACCCTTTTAAATGAAAGCAGAATTGAGTACAGAAATGGGAGTGAGAAGACAGCAGATGATTTTAAAGTATGCTTAAAATCTCCAAAACAAATTTAACACACTCCCTTCATTAAGGAAAGGAGGATATCTAAAATTGCTCTAATAATTTTCATGGAAGAAATCCAAGAAAGGGAGTGCACACAACCATCAGCTTCCAGGAATAACTTTCCTCATACTGTTTCAGCCAGATAATATTAGGCTGTCAACAACTGGCTGAACCATGTTTCATGGCTCCTCAGAGGATGATGTCTCAGAGGACTTTGTGTACTTACTGGCAATCAAAATGTCAAAGACTGAACAATGCAACCAAAATGCCTTTTTTTTTTTTTTTTTTGAAAAGGGAACTACTGAACTCTAGCAGGTCTCTCTCAGAACATGAAACTAAAAATTCTTTTTCTCAGGAATTTACAAAGTGTAAATGTGAGATGTAGGAAGTGGGAGCACTGCTGAGGTTTTATCAGATTCATATTCAGAATCATGTAAAAGAGCAATCTGCATTACTGGGTTTGTCACTGCGGGTCCAAAGGTCATTGATAGGGCAGCACAGCAGAAGACAGGAGTAAATTAACTCCTAATGTTACATATAGTACTAAGCCAGTAAGAAAGTCTGCTGAGGCAAGAAATGTACCCCAATAAAAGACATTTCCAACAATAAATGCCAATATTTGAACTACAGCCAAAGAAGAGAGGAAGATGCCTGGAAAGTCACTGATAATAGAAGTCCTATCTGCCATGACCAGGTTCTTAAAGTTTTATATTAAGTGTATGCATACTCTAGGCAGAGGTAGAGGTTAGGCAGAGGTTAGGCAGATTCACTTAAGATGAAACCCCCAATTCTTATAATCAAACTTTAAGTAAGATATTATCCTTTGGGAAGACTTTGGAGAACTTAATCTTTTAGGGCAGGTAAGAAGCAGATGCAGAAGGGAAAGGGCAATCATGTTCTCTGATTCTCAAAAACCCAGTCTTTAAGAACAGAATTTCTAGCAGGTTTGGGTGTTTTCTTCCTTTTATCTCTATAACTCAGAATTCAGAGCTGCAATAGAAGCAAACCACCAGGTGCATATTACATTTTAATAATCTGCTCTTTTACTTTTGTTTATTTCTCACTACTTGCATAAAGTAAACAAGAGTTCTTATCTTTAAAATATAACAAAACATATAGCAAAACTGCTTTTCTCAAGCAGAAAATGAGGAACCTTTATGTTTTGAAGTTCTGGTTGATCTAATTTTGAAGTGTCCACTGTGCTGATCGTGTCAGTTTATGTGGATCAGTCACTTGTTGCTGTGTTTGTTTTGCATGGCAAGGCTTTGGTAGCAGGGGGGCAGCTGTTAGAAGCTTCTCCTGTGTCCAGCAGAGCCAGTGCCAGCCAGCTCCAAGATAGACCCTCCGCTGGCCAAGGCCAAGCCCATCAGTGATGGTGGCAGTGCCACTGGAATAACCTGTTCAAGAAGGGAGAAAAAACCCCTGTGTATCTGCAACTGTAGCAGAAGAGCAGAGAGAGAGAATACTGAAACAGCTCTACATTAAGCAACGTCAGTGAAGGTGAAGGGGGTGGAGGTGCTCCGGGCGCCAGAGTAGAGACTGCAACCCATGGAAGTCCACACTGGAGCAAATATTCACCTGCAGCCCCTGGAGGACCCCACACTGGAGCAGGTGGATGCAGCTGAAGAAGACTGGGACCTCATGGGAAGCCTGTGCTGGAGCCAGCTCCTGGATGAACCTGTGGACCCATGGAGAGAAGCCCACACTGGAGCATGTTTGCTGGCAGGAGTTGTGACCTTGTGAGGGACCCATGCTGGAGCAGGGTGTGCCTGGAGGACTGCATCCTGCAGAAGGGATCCATGGTGGAGCAGTCTGTTAAAAATTGCATCCCAAAGGAAGGACTCACATTGGAGAAGTTCAGAGAGGACTGTCTCCCATGGGAGGGACGCCACGCAGAGTGGGGGAAGAGTGTGAGTTCTCCCCTGAGGAGGAAGCGGCAGCAGAGGCAATGTGTGATGAACAGACCGCCAACCTCATTCCCCATCCCCCTGAGCTGCCTGGGGGGAGGAGGCAGAGAAATCAAAAGTGAAGTTGAGCTCAGGAAGAAGCGAGAGATGGTGGGGAGGTTTTTAAAATTTGGGTTTATTTCTCATTACTCTACTCTGATTTGATTAGCAATAAATTAAATTAGTTTCACCAAGTTGAGTCTGTTTTGCCCATGACAGTAACTTGAGTGATCACTCCCTGCCCTTATCTCAACCCACAAGTCTTTCATTGTATTTCTCTCCCCTGCCCAGCTTAGATCTTGACAGTGATTTCTGAACAGTACAGATGAAAAACAACACAAGAGAAGATATTAATAGCTACTATTGACAGAGAGTTTACTCCAAGACACTCAAAGTGTAGAATCAGGACCCTCAAAGCTATTTTCATAGTAGCAAATGTGATGTCTCTGCTCAAAAGAATTGCAATCTAAGATTAGCACTAGCAGAGGCACACAGGTGGGAAGACATCAGCAAACAAAATACTACCAGGAAGAATAATAGGTAGCAGTCATAGTTTAATCAACAGCCTGAGTCTTGTAAAGTCTGTTTTGTTGGCATCACAGCAAGGGAGGCCTTTTATCCTTTATAATGAGGTTATCTGTACCTGCTACAGGAAACTTGTCTGAAGCCTGGGAGGGCATGAAGATGTCTGACTGAAATTGAATAATACTCTGGGAGGGGCCAGCATCAGAGGCTAGTGGGAGGCAGTAATTAACCTGAATATGTGATGAGAAGTAGATGAACTGCTAGAGGCTTTGAAAGTCATGTAAAGAAAATTTGCTTGTTAGTGAGATATTAATAGCGGAAGGAGATAAGCAAAAGGATGCACAAAGAAGGGATAAAGAGAGAATGGCCACAACAGCAGGCTATGAAATTCTGTGGTAGCATTTAGGTAGGTATAATGCAACTTCCAAGATCAGATAAACATAGCTGAAACATTAAAGACACCAGGATGGCAGTTTTAGCAACTAAACCTCCCTAGCTCAAGCTGCTCTTAAGCAGGGACAACTTGGGCAATGAGATAACTTCACCTGAGTATTTTCTAGACTCTTAGATGAGAGTTTATGGATTCAGAGTGTAGAAACCCCCTAGGATTTAGGGCTCTATTTTAAACATGACAGAGGCTGTGGGTCTTGAGAGGACATGCAAGGATATTCTTGCCCCTCCTTCCCAAGGAGGGTAGTGAGAGCAGAGTGAGGGAACAGGTCAGGCTTCCATGCAGATGTGTGCCAGGCTGCAGGAGCAAGACATGGAGAAGGCAGTAAAGCAGTTTTGAAATGAGGGGGAGAAAGTTCATCACTAGGATGAAAAGTCATGAACTTTAATGTGAATGTGAGGACACATCTGGGCCAAGTCAAGAAATGTTTGAGAGTAATAAGAAAACCAAGGAAAACCCAGAGTGAGGTGCAGATTGCTTTTTTTGTTGTTGGTTTGTTTGTTGGTTTGTTTGTTTGTTTAATAATAGATGCATATATTTATAGCAGTTGGTAAGAAGCAGATTGCTTAGTTTTGGAAGCCTTTGGATTTGCTCTTAAAGAGGTGAGCTGTGCACCCTGTGTACATTTGCAGAGCTCCTAGAGTGCAGAGATGGAACTATGAAGGGTAAGAACTGGAGAAGAGACATAGCAGGATTACCCTAAGGAAAGAAAAAATCCCCAAAACCATGAAATTCACAACTGGAATTTAAAAGCTACAAAATAAAAATATCTGATTCTTCTTCCACAAACACAGACATGATCATCTGGCAAATAAGAAAATGTCCACATCTCAACTTTTAAAAAATCCACTAATATTTTAAAGGCTACATCTAGAAGCCAAGGTATTTTTCGGATCACCCCAAAACCTCTTTATGGGCACGTTCTACTTGAGATCTGAATCCTTTAAGACTGACTTCTTCCTGTAATGCGAATTAAGACATACCTTTCTAAATATGATAAAGACCCCATCTATCTCTTACAAATAAGTATTCCCTTCCCCAATAAATAACCTTAAACATGAGACATAAAGACATGCTGTTTCACAGCTTCTATTAGGTTGGTTAGTTAAACAATCTTTGGATAATGAAAAGATTGGGAAAAAAGAAAGGAATATGAAAAGATTTACAACTGGGACAATACAGATCCTGGCTGCTGGATCTCACTCTGTAGTTCTGCTTGGTTACTTTGAGAAAAGCCAGATGAGACACATTCTGCTTTCAAGCAGTGGGATGCATGGATACCTTGTGTTTGGAAGAAGCCTCAAGTGACACAATTTTATTTACCCATGTCTTCTGGGCCTTTGTTTTCTTCCCTAAAGAAAGTGCTTTTGCTACCCATAAAGCACTGTTGGATACTGATGGCCTTTGCTGACTCAATTATTTTTTAGTAGATTCAGTCATGGATTTCACACTTTGCAACATGTAGACCATCAATCTCATAACAGCCTCTCTCCAAGATCAGATTATGTTGGATTTAATTGGTTTACAGAAATTGTCCCTTGTGACCAGAATGAGATCTTCCACTGTGCTCTACCTTGCGCAAAGTGCTGCTGAGAATAACTGTATGTACTCTGAATCTCTCAAAGGGCCTCTTGACCTTGCAAAGCTCTGATATTTGGATGATGCTATGATCATTCACTACTGCTTCAGTCTTGCTACACTAATCTGCTGATGAAAGTAGGCCTGCAAGACCTTTGTGGTCTTCAAAACTGCTTCTGTTCCTGAATTTCAGCAGGTTGTAAGAAGCATCTCTCTCTAAGTCTCTTGCTAAGCAGAACAGACAACTAAAATTTGCAATTAAGTCTCATACTGCAAAAGAAACTGTCAACTAGTAAACATCCTAAAAGGACTCAAATTAATGGATGATGCATTTTATTAAATTAGCAGCCCAAATCTGCATGCCAGCAAAAGCTCCTAGCTTCTGATTACCTCCGGGAACAAAGACTAGAGCACGCTTATAAATAGTGGCAGTGGGCTTAGCATATGTTACCTTCTTTCCTAGATAAATATTAATTAGCCATGCGGAAGAAGCAGATCTCTAATAGGAAGGAATCTTTGTAGCTCCCCTTAAATCAATGCTCACATATTTTCACAAGGAAAAGATTTGATTCTTAATTTTCAGCAGTTTTACTCCTTTGCAGTGATTCACTGCATTGCACAAGCTTCCATCAAGCTTTATGCATTAGTAGCTTGTTGCTTTAAGATTTGTGCTTTATTTTTAAAAATAAACAGACTTTATTTTTTAAAACACAATATTCAGTGTTTCATTTTTGAAAACTTGATATTTAGGACCCCTTTGAAATCAACTCTGGATCCTGAAAGGAGACCTTTAGAGATTCCATTCTCTAAATCAGACAGAAAGACTGGAACATACTGGTGGGATAATGCTTTAAAACTGATATAGGTCTGTATCTGAAAGTGGAGAATTTATATTCTGCCAGATCTGAGCAGATGAGAAAATGAGATCTTTTTTATCTGAATCTCTGCAAAGTCTAAATGCATTGTACTTTCCTTTAATGCTGAACAGGTGCTAAAGGTTATGCCACTGACTTTTATTCCTAGACAGCTGTACCTTTATGTCATGCTGTCATAGCTATTTTCCACAGATCATTTCCCCAATAGATATGCATGCATTTTACAGCAGGTTATAATCCACCTATATTATAGCAGGTAGGTTAAAATCCCTTCAGGTATATAACTGGAGACAGCTTGAACTGGAGGCATGATCATTGAGCCAGATCCTCTGGCTCCAGAACAGGCATTCACACTGATTTTAGTGTGAATTAGAGGCTCCAGCAGCCTCAGACAGAAACCACAGCCCTTTTCACACAAGCAGTCAATTCTTCTGATTTGTAACAATGCAGGAGAATTATGGCCAGTGTGCAAGGAGATGAGACGGGGCAGGATTGAAGTGGTTTCCTGTGGAGTATCTCCAGGAACATCGTTAAAAATCAAATTCCTTGTAGATGAATGAGGAACAGGCAACAACCTCAACTTCTACCTCCATACACCGAAGTGTGTAAGGATCAGTGCAATGAATGGAGGTTTTCTGCTGAAAACATTGTAAGGACTGGATGGGTTGTTTTTGACCTCAATTACCTACTCAGGGTAACTGAATGATCTTCGGAGGGCATCTGAGTGCATTTTTCAGCAACCATGTCTGACCAGTATGGGTCAAGAAACTCAGTGTGTATTTGTACCTCCTGAGCCCATGTGCTTGTTTCTTTGCCTGGGTCCTTAGGGTAAAAATCAAAACTAGGCCCAGCTGTTCCTTATAATTAAATTTCAGTAACTCAAGCTGCGTGATTTTGACTAATAACTTAAAAGTGATGGCATTTAAATGGCCTTAGCTGTATTTCAAAGTTAACATTGAGAAACTTCACACAGACTTTAGTGTTATTTGCCTGTTGGCAAACTCAACAAAATATCACTGTGTTGATTTACATAGCGAAGGTTATCTTTGCTAACAGAAGGACTCAGAATTTCATTATTTAAAATATGAGTATGAATCTCATCACAGGCTACAGATGCCATTACACACAACTTACCAGCTGAATCAAGAGCAGAGGTGAGGTTATATTGTGCACTGAGCTCCACGTTCAAATATACCTAAAAGATGCAAAAGCCAAACCCCACACATTATCTGTGGCCAGGACAGGTCTGACTGTACAATGAGGACTTTTCCTTTCTGTGCTTAGGTTTGTTTCTACGTGTCTGTCTTCTCTCTCTTATTTATTTATAAGATATTTACGCCATACATGGGCAGTCTGTGAAGCAATAAACCAATAATAGGCTCAATTTTCTTTGCAGTTTCTATATTTGGGTATTTTAGTACATGAAAATCTGGATATAGGAAGTATTAACAGTCTTATGCCAGCAGAAAGAAATTAATTTTATGCCTGCCTCTGCACAGAAGCCAAAAGCTTCAGGAAATAAGATCTCTTCTCATAAGCATCTTTTCAGATCCAGTTAGAAGAGGAGAAAATAAACAATGAAATGCAAGCTTCCAGGCGACAGCACAGCAGTGAGATATGATCGTTCATGTGATGATACATATAATTCACAACACGTGTCTGACTGGAACTCCAAGACTCCAGTATTTATTGGTGATCCGGGTAGAGCTTGGTGCTTTCATCAAGCCTTGGCCCTTGGAGTCCAGTTGTGACAGGGGGCTACATGCAGCCTGGCAGAGAAGAGAGGAAGAGCAGTCTTTTAAAACCTGAGCACCCCGTGTTGTGACACAAAACCTTGGAACCAGCACACACAGCCTAAAGCAAGCAGCAGTCCCAGTGCCTGGGTGGGGCCATGTTTTCTGCATGCCCCTTCAGCAGTGATGTGCAGCACCATGACATGGACCACCGTGAGGAAGCTGGCTTTACTTTTTTCCTGCAGCTGATCATAACCCAAGTCTGAAGCCTCAGAGGGAAGCACGGGGAATGTTTACTGAGCCTGCCCAGGAAGACCAGGTAGTCCTCATAGGAAGTCAAGTGAGCTGAGGTCACCACAGCTAGACCTATCACCTGCTGGGTGAACATTTTGCTGACCACTCACAGCAGTGCTACAGAAATGAGAGAGAAACCAGCAAGCACAATGGAAGAAAACAAATGAGGGAGGAAAAAACCCATCTTCTTGGCAAGACAAAGAGGGAAGCAATGAACAATGATTACTGATGAATAATGACCCAGAATTAATGGAGAAGGGCAACAGCAAAAGCTGTGCACAGAACACAAATATTTTAGAATGAGGATAAACAGTGACATTAGTAGGGTGGCCAGAACTCATTACCCATTCGCATACTTGTCTACTACACTCCATGGCTGATGGCACTGGCTAGGGCTAGAACATTGCCCTTGGGGAGGCTCTATAATTTTATCAGAAGAGCCTTTGTACAAGAGGCAAGCTGTTCCAAAATTGAACGAAGGACTATGTTTTCCTCTTGTTATTACTGGTGTTTTAAATTTAAATTCCTCTCAGATATGTAGCCCTATTTGGGAAGAATGTTGAGCTACAGAGGCTTGAGGGCAGTTGCCAACTTAAGCACAACTAAATTAAGCCAGAAATGCTGAGCAGAAGCGAAAGCAATATCACACTGTATTAGAAGCCAGGATTATAAAATCTCTGCCTATCAAAGAGATCAGAAGAATGCAGACAGCTCTGTATTATTATTTTTAATGCAGTGAAGTCTAGAAGCTCCAAAGGAGCTTACCAAAAGGAGGTGGTGCCTGCTTGAACACAAGGAGGCACCACAAAATAAAAAACATGGAAACAGACCAAACCCTATCCCCATGCTCTTTTGGGAAAACAGAAAGGCTCATTGACATTTTTATCATCCTGTCAGTTCCATGAATGTAGGCAAACCTTGACTGCCACACTTTCTTTAATCCAAGGCAATCTTCCCACATCTTGAGGGTATAAATAAAGATCTGGGACAGATTTTACAAAATCTCCAGCACCACCACTGTTTGTTGGGGTTTTTT
>VWYP01022483.1:0-37839 GCA_013400435.1 Pycnonotus jocosus
AGGAAGGAAGGAATTGAGTTAAAGAGAAAAATGAAAGAAAAAATAAACTAAAGACACCTATAACCAACCAACCAAAGACACCTACAAATGTTTTCCTTCACTCCCTGCAATCCTGCTCCTATAATCAACCAGCTACCAGACCTGTCCCCAGCCTACAGTACTAATCTCTCTTCTCCAGGCTGTGAGGAAGGAAAAGCAGCAGTTCACACACACCTACATACCACTCTGCAAAAAGACAAGTGCAGGTTAGGAAGGTGTGTTAAGACTGATGCTAAACTATGCACATGGTCCTTGGAGAACAGATCTGCTGGGACATCCAGGTTAGATGGAACTTGAGCACACCTGAGGAGCCTACACAGGTGTCAGAAACCTCACAGATCTTGTGAACGAGAGAAATCCCAAAACCAAGACAAGGACAACAAATCAGAGTTTTGTTAAAGACTAAGTCAAAATTCTGGAAACACATTCAAAATACAGTGAATCATACTTGCTCTAATTTGAAAACTTTGTGTCCTGTAGTCAATCTCATTCTTACTATATGACTACAGAAGACAGAAAAGCCAAACCCATGCCTAAATAATTCTCTACAGCCTCATGCAACTTTGATTGCCCCATAAAGGCTAGGTGAAGACTAGTCTAAATCTGTTCTTGTTTCACTCCCCAGATTTCTACATAAAGAAAAAAACCAAGACAGTGAATCACTTATTTTGTAGTAATGTATATTTCCCTCATTTTCCTGAAGGCATGTGCCAGCACACCCATTTTCCCTCAGAGGGACAGTTTTCCCTCTGATCACCTGGAAGCAGGGTCAGGAAAAGGAAATGTGCCCTTGGGTAAGTGCAGAATGCAGCCCCTGAAGACCCATTCTGCTCTGCCTGGGCTCTGGAGGACTCTGGAACACAAATATTTTGTATGACTGGGAGCAAATGCATAGGAGCAACTGATACCTCATTTATAACTATAAAACCTCATTCTACAAGCCCAGCAAATATTGCTAACACTGTTAGCACAGATTTTTTTCATAGTCTGTCCCCTCAGAGTAAAACGTGTACAGATAAATAGATATCTGCAGTCTGTAAAGCATTTTGGTTGAACTGTTCTTAGTCTGATTTTTTCTTTTAAGTGTTTATCCTTCTAGATAAGACATTGCTAAAAAAATTCAGCTTACTCTTGAAGATACAAGTGGGACGGGCATAGACAGTGGTAATTCCTTGGGGATTTAATGCTACTCTGTTGTATCAGCTTCCAAGCAATCCGTCTCACTGTACAGCACTTGGCAGGTCCTGAACAGGTCAGGACTATCACACAAAATCCTGCTGACTTAGAGAAATTGTTGTTTAAAATGATCTATATTATAACTTGTCACTAGCTTTGCTAGACACTCTGAAAGCATAGCTCTGAGAATATTTCTTTTATGAAAAAGCTGGGAAAGATGTGCAATGTTTCTAAGCACTCCACTGCTTTTGCTTCATTTGCTTTTTCATGTGAGTATAGAAGCCTAACTCACAGATTTCAGGTACAGTAATTTTTTTTTTTGCATTTAAATATCTCCTTCCCAATTTTCTGAGATACTAAAAGACACCCAAACAAACATACAGCAGTACAGTGATGCATTCATGACTTACACACAGTTTCAGGAACTGAGAGTGATTATGATGCTGCCAAGCAGCGGAAAACACAAATTAACAAGATTTTGGTCTTTTTCTTGGCTGTTCATAATGCTTTGGGCAACAGCCAGATGTCAGAAATCAGTTCAGCTTCACATTAATGTCATTTGAAAAATGAGCAGTGGCAGATGCAGGCAGTGAAACTACACCTTGGAAAGACAGACCAAAGGTGGAGGATATCAGTGGAGATGAGTGGAAGCACTTGCATACAGAATAAATAAGAAGTTGTAAGTGAGGAAGAGCCTGAACGAAAAGCCTCTTTTTTCACTGTCTCCTGAAAGGATCTGAAAATTAGTATATCTATGGGATTGAAAACTATTATTTGCATTAGACCTTAGATATAGTTTCACCTTCTTGCATTGCAACATGTCTGGATACTTTAAATAATTCAATCTTGGTGCAATAACTAAGTAACAATAATTTTTTGACCGGGTGCCTCTGAGAGGGGACCCTGAGCAAAGGATCCCCTGTGATTTTAAACCTTCACAGTCCAAGCAGGGCAAAGTCTGGGAGTTGTGGGTTCCTGCCTTGTCTCTGAGCTTCTGTTCCCAGGCATTGAACCTGCACAGCGAGCTATCTGCTCTGAATTTATTCCTCAACACTATCTTAGGATGAAATGCACATAAAACTGGTTATTCCTCTCCAGTAAATAGTTCAAATGTAGATTTCTACACTTGACACCTTGCCTAAGTTTGAGGTAGACAAGCCAGTCTTTCCACAAAAACTTTCAGGAGAAACAGTATTAAGAAGAGTACATTCAAAAATGAAATTCTAATTTTAAAGGGAATAACTGAAACAATTTTGATTTAAATTAAACATAAAACTTTGCAAATGAAGAAAGAAGATAGGACTATTTGTCTTTATAAATGAAAACAGCATGTTTATCCACAAAACTTTTTAAAACTGTTTTAAGCTGTCACTTTTGACGCTGGTTTAAAACTCAACACCACACTGACTGAAAGCTTGAATTTAAAATGCTCCAAGAAAAAAAAAAAGCTTTGGGAACTTTTTTTTCTTTTGTTTATTTTCTCCATAGTCAACATTCCCTTCAGCTACTTGAAGCATAAATCAGACTACACTTCCTCACAGTGTACGCTGGAAGAGTTACATTTTTTTAATGAAAAAACCCAGAAATTTATGTTGAAAACCTGTTGAAGGTAATGACAAAGGTGCTCGAAGTTGTGTATACCAGACAACTCGATAAAAATGAGTGAGACAGCTGGGTACATCCATGACCCCTGTTTTCTTTGCTATGCTGCTACTAGTCCCTGATGCTGCAGCAGGGACCAAGGAGTGGTCTAGGAAAGAGAGGGATTCCTGACACCCATGATCTTGCTTCTCTGCACACAGATATTTTACCTAGTCAAGAACACGTTTTTCAAGTGTAACAATAATTATGCCTATAGAAAACTGAGGCAACAGCACAGCTTAAAACACTAAATTCAAGAGCACGGACTTCCCTGACTACAATGGAAAGAATGAAATAGAAAGAGTAAAGTACTACTCTGGCAACATTTATTCAAACAGCCAAAGAATTAACATCAAAGCATCACTGGAAAAATATTGGCTATATTGTTTTCTGTCTCACCTCTACAGCAACATGAAAGACTCCAGATCCAGGCAAAAGCAGTCTTTTTGAGTACATCAAACTGTAATTACAGACAAATGCATATATAGAAACCACAGGATATAGTTTGCAAAACAGAGGTATTTTGTAAAAATAGTGTAAAAGCCTGAATTTAAACCATGAGGATCTGACAACACTAATAATAAAACTTTGTAATGTTAATAAAAAATAGAATTGTTTGACATTATCTGGGGCCTTAAAAATACACCTTTCCAAAGTTTATTTTTTAAAACTTAAAATTTTACATCTTATCATCACTAAAATTTGACAAGTGACAATCATATCACAAACCTGTCATATGATTACATCTATATGTTATGTGTCCTTCAAGTGCTACTTTTATAATTTATAAAGTGTTCATAAAACATAGTGAGAAAGGGAGAAGAAAGACATGAGCTAGTAGGGCCCAGAAGAAACCCCATAAAACACACAGCCAGTCATCATGATGGCTTTGTTAGTAGGGCAAATTTCCTAACAGTTGAGAAAGGGCAGACCAAAGAACCCTGATCAGTTAAAAGACCAGACCTCCACAGAAGAAATTGAGAGAGCACAGATTGGTAACTACCCACTATGATAGATAATCTGTACCAAGAAAGATGAAATTGAATTATTTACACACCTTATCTAATTTAAATGTAATTTAAAATACTTGAAGTGCTCAGGATTCCTGACCCTCGAGGGAGAAAACCAGGTTGCTTCAAAGGCAACTCAATACCTGAGCAGATTACCTAAAATTACATGGTTTGAATGTAGCATTGACCTCTCTCTTAGCTAAAAAAACCCTCCAGCCTTGTTTCCTATGGAATGGCAAATATAAACAAGGCATTTTGTTATTTAATTGCATTTTTTCTTGGCAAAACACAATACTTTGCTTCAAAAAGTTGTTTCCTCACCATTGTAGCATCATCACTGCTCACTGGCAGGCACAGGGAAGGAAAACTTTAGCAGATGCTAAATACAGGGACTTTCTGGTGGGTGCTGAAGATCACAGAACCATGTAATGCCTTGGGTTGGAAGGGACTTTAACGATCATCCAGTTTCAACACCCCTCAATGAATTGCTCAGAACTCCATCCAATCTGGCCTTCAACACTTCCAGGAAATAGGCATCTACACATTCTCTGTGCAATCTGTTCAAGTGCCCTACCACCCTCACAGTAAAGAATTTATTCCTAATATCCAATCTAAACCTACTCTCTTTCAGTTTGAGCCATTCCCCCTTGTCCTTTCCTGTACATGCTCTTGTAAACAGTCTCTCTCCATCCTCCCTGTAGGCTCCCTTCAGGTACTGGAAGGCTGCAATTAAGTCACCCTGAAGCCTTCTCTTTTCCAGCCTGAAGAATCCCAATTCTTTTAGCCCTTCAGCATGGGAGAGGTGCTGCACCCCTCTAAGCATCTTGGTGGCCTCCTCTGAACTCACTCCAACAGGTCAAAGTCCTTCCTGTGCTGGAGACCCACCACATCTCTGACAGAGGGAGGCTTAGCTGAGTTTACATTTCAAAATAAAAATAAGTTGCTAACTATTCATAAAGGATATATTCAAATACCAAGGAAGTGTCTAGACCTTCTCCAAAGCAACAGTGACAGCAATATTTTCCTTAGAGTGTGTAAGGAATATGTTTAGGTTTTAACTATAGCAAATTTATTTCAGCTTGGAAACACTCAATCACCCCCCAACCCCCCAGTTCCTCTCAATAATAAATCCTTCCACCAAGCTTTTCTGTATTTCAGATTCAAATTAAATTAAAAAGCTAATTTTGATGTAACCTTCAATATAACAAGTCCACAGAAAGCAAAAAAGAAAATATGTCTCACAGGTATAAAGAAACTGCCAAAAGCAGTTACAGTTGCAAATATGCAGACGACAGTAGATTCATCAAAAGAGATATTACAGATTGACTGCCAGCTACTACCTTCTGGAAAACAGAAAGTAATTCAACTTCATACAACTTGAAATTAAATGATTCAACAATTTTTTTATTTCACTGTGATCTAGACTAGGTTGCATCAGGTTGCACATACCAGCAGTTAACAATGTGCCTAAATAGTCACCCTGGTGAAGAAAACTCATGGGAATGTCTTAAAAGGGATATTTTACAAGCAGTGAAAACAGCTCTTGCACTTGGCTGGGGGAAGGAGCAAGGGAAACAGAGACAACTCTCTTCCAGTTTCTGTTTGCCATGGGTGCACAGCTGCCAAGCCCACATCATGGGGAAACCCATACCATGATGTTCACAAAGTGGAAAGCCAGAAGAGCTTTCCAAAGGGAACAGTCACATTCCTAAATTTGAATATGCAAATGCAAGTGTTTCTCTGGCAAGTTGCCCCCAGTTGTGACAAAATATATCCAAGAGTGACAGTTCTCTATAGGCCTGAAGACCTGACTTTTGAAATTAATCTTGCTGGTATCAGCAGGAAGGGTGCAGTGAAGTGAAGTGTCTCTTGTAACTAAAACCTATCTCGAGTCAGCAGTTACTTCACTAATTCTGATTCTGAGGTGTATTTCTCCAATCATTGTCATTTTTATGGATATGAAAGAGGTGTTCTGTTAGGATGCACTGTGAATTTTTTCTTTCCTTTCCTTCCTTCCTTCCAACTTCAAAGTATGATTAATTCCTGACTTTTTTCCATTTATTTATTGCTTTCATTTCTGTTCATGAATGTTCGTGACATTAATTTAAATGGGACACTACAATTTCTTTAGTTGAAATATTACTTAAAATTGTAGCAGTATTCATAGGAAATAAGCTCAAGAAGAGCTGGTTACCAAAACGATGACATTTAGTCAATACTTTATGTTTCAACTTAATGTTGCAATTGAATAACTCGTGTTTTGCATACACTGTATTATTTTTCAACAATAGGGAAAAGCAAAGCTCTGAAGAATGTCACCATATGTGTATTAATTAACACACTCTCCAGACAATGGCTTGGCTTATGTACTTGTGCGCATCAAAGGAACACTGGCAGAAGACATGGTTAATAATACATGAGTCAGAAGGGTAGTGGTTTTAATCGTTATCACAAAATCAGTTGTAGAACACACATACATCATTATATCAATGCACGCATTCCTTTGATAGTCTTAGCTATGACTGTCATGTAACCATACTTAACAGAATTGTCTTTTTTAGCTCAGAATCCCATTCTTTTTGTCAAAAGTTCTCCATCTTTTGATGCAATTTTTAACAGCTTTCTTGTTTTACTCACTCATCTGTCTCAAATAAAATACTTAATTTAATGACAGGCATCTATAAAAAAAGGAAATCCAATACATTTTGCAACCCTATGTGACACTGAGAAGTTCCAGAGTTTATAGGGAGGGAAAAGCCTCAGTGCTTCTCCAATAATACAGGAATTTTAAGGAATCATAGTTACAATTTCAAGTCAATTTGTTTTGCAAATATACTCTGTTTCAACCATCATCTCAGTTAAACTGAAAATGAAACATTTTACATGCAAATTTCTTCAAGCAAGTTTATGTGATAGCTTCTTCAGTTCCACAGAATCATAGAACTATGCTTACAGTTTGGGTTTGCTGTTCAAGAGTTTTGATGCACTTGAAATCCTGCTAGAAACTACTGAATTGTTATAAAAAAAAAAAATTGTGCATGCCTTTCCAGCGCAAGTTTACTTATCACTCAAGCATTAAATCTGCCTGTCTCCTGTTACCCTGAAAGATCATCTCTCTTTTGCTTCTGTTTCAATTACTAAAAACATTGCCACTACAAGACCACAAGTCATGATTTAAAGGATAAAGCTCCACACCATGTCCTATGAAACCACAGTTGTGATCACACAAGCCAGATAACACTTTAGGCTGTGACAAGCTCAGAGTGGGATGGTTTTCCTCTTGTATCACACTGTCAAACAAACAGATCAATTCACTGTCACTGTAACAGTGACTCCAAGGCAATCAGAGATTGCAATAATGGGCTGGTAAGAGACTCAGAAAAAAAGAAACCCTCCACTTTCCTTTTCCTGAGGGATTAAAATGAATCTTTTTCTCTTTTTCATTTTGTGTAAGACTCATCAATTTATCTTCATATTTGAACTCCCCAATAGAATTTTGCGAAAATGGTAAAGTACAGAAAGAGTGCAGCCAGTGTCTTTACCAAAAATCTCACTCATATAAAAGCCTGGTTGGGTCTGTTACTCTAGCGATTTTATGGTTGTAAGTTTCAAAGACTGAATGTCAATTAATAGATGTGGGCTCCTCTGTAGCCATCTATTTTTAATTCCATCAGAGAGGCTTAGTGTTAAACATGTGATGGAAGAAATGTTAGTCAGAGGAAAGCAGATGGGATAGCTAATTTTTCTTTCACAGTGTTTGCACAATGATGAATTTTTTTAAAATCTCACAGCAGAAAAACAAGAATACCCCACTCACATATAGCAGTATTCCTCATCAGGCTTTAGGCAGGAAAATGGTAAGTTCTGATCTGGTTTTATCATTAGGTAGCCTGGCAATAGAATGCACCAGTAAAGGTATGAACCTACAGTCAGTGCCAGTAGTCCCCAAGCTTCAGGTGCTGCTCACGTGTGCAGGCTGAACACACCTCAGTGTGTTCATCTGGAGCCATGTGCTCCCTCAGTGCATGTGCCAGCTGCACACAGAACAAGAGTACATTTTATAACTTATTCCTTATATATATAGAAAGCAGGCAAAGAGTTAAACAAACTGAACAAAATATCTCAGCCATGAGAATGGCTGTGTTGTGCCATAGAAAACTTCTGAATTTTCCTGAATTACTTTGCTCCAGAAGGGAAAGCGGCAGAGCTGTATCAGTGGTGTATGACTCCTATGAAGAAGGAGCACTCACTAATCCAGGAACAATCACAGAATAACCTGACTTTGGATACAAAGCAGGAATTTCTACATTGCTCTGTGCCATGCTGTGTTGAAGTGTTAGCTTCCTAGGGACTGCAGTCAGCTGTATAAATTCATGGGGCTCCAAAAGAAAAGATTAAATGACTCACATCTCATAATAGTTGTTTCCAAGACCTTGGATGACTCAATAGACTCTTATTACAATCTTCAAAATTAAAAAAAAATCAGAAACTTGCATTTAAAAAAACGCAGACAGAGATTCTAAAGTAAAGTCTGGTAAAAAAAAGTAATTTCAATAATAGTATCAATAATTTGCAATAAATGTGTTGCAAATTAATGTTCTGTGGGCATATAATGATGCAGATAAGAAGTAATCCCTACAGTTGCCAGAAGAGTAAAAGAATCCACTGCTCTGAGGCAGTTCTGCTGAATTTTAAGTAATTTGGAACACAAACACTAAACCCTTGCATGCTGCATGGCTCTCACACAAGAAAGCCTCTCTGAAAGTGCTAAATTCAAAAGGCAGGTAAGACAGTCAAATAAACTCATTCAAAATACGTGATCTGAGTACTTGATCTTCAGTGAAGAAGACACAGACTGCAACTTCCCAAAACCATGTTGTTTATGGCTAAAGAAGAATTCCCTTCAGATTTGTCTGCTGTGTCAACAGAAGTGCAAAATGATGGAAAAAACGTGAAAGGACCTCACTCATTTTTCACTTTCAAGACCGGCAGAAGCAAGCTCATCTGTTCTGGAGAAGTGAAACAAGATAACTAGCTTCAGGAATATTATGAATGAATTTATGAATTATCAGAGCTCTTGCCTCACATATTTACTTATTTGCAATCATGTAAGAGACAAACAAACTTCAGCTTTTACTTCTTGATGAGTATCATTTCAGGTTACTTATAAATGCGTTCTGAAACCTAATTTCCAGTTTTAGGGCAACATAAACCACAAGAGATGTCCTTAAAATCTTTCAGTGGTTGGACACCATTTTAAGTTAATTCCAGATTAAAAAAAAAATATTTAACCTTTCTCCAAAATTTCCAAAATAGAGCTTTGAGAACTGTCCAAGGTATCTTGGTGATTAAAAGAATCACTTTTGCTCAACAGATTATTGACATTAAATGGGTGTAGAATAGATATATTCACTGCTGTTGCTTTCAGGAAAATCTGTAAACAAATACCTTCCAAATGGTTGATTTCACAGTCTTTTAGTGCTCAAGATTATTTAACAGATAAATATCTTGTTGTCAGAACAATCAGCACTACCGCCAACTCACCTCATTATTTTTAAGAGAGAAAAAACACAGTTCCCTCACTCCAAGAACTCTAGACAATGCATACATTCTTTGGAGTTAATACACAACCATTAGACCTCCAAAAGTACCAAAGCATGAGGTGGTGATTAAAAAAAAAAAAAAAAAAAAGTTACGTTTGGATCTGAAAATTTTTCTAAACACACACACATACTTTGCTGTACTTGGTGCATCAGCATTCTGAAACCACACCTAGGAGAAAGGGCTGGTTTAAAACAACTAAATTGCTTCCTCAAAAGTGAAATACTCATACTAATACTGCTACTACTAATAAAGAAAATTCAATGAGCCCTTTGTGATATTCAGGAATTTGTATGTGTACTTTTTTCCATGTCACTTCCTGACTCAATATGAAAAAACTTGCATGAAGGAGCTACTCATACTTTGAAAGGGGAATGAAGTGTCAAATCTTCACCTGCTCATGTTTCATTATGGTTTTGAATACTTAAAACTCTCATTGTTCTTTATCTTCTGAATGACACACTGCTGTTGCTGCTCTCTAATAGGATCTCATCTTTCCTAAATTACTTTTGAGTATTGAGATTTTAGAGTAAAAATTATGGTTCTAGAAAGAAGAGACATCCACTGATGATTAACTGAATTGTGAAACATGTAAAATGCCTTAAAAACCTGGAAGTTCCAACCATTTTTTCCAAGTACAGTAAGCATTACATATCTTACATAGTAATGTACTCTTTTCTGTGTTTCCACCTCTGTTCCATCCTTCCCTTAATTTGATGTGCCAAGTTTTTACACCATGCAATCTTTGTAGTCAGGATTACATTTCTGCCTTGCCTAGAACAATGGGACCTCATGCTTAATTAGACTTTTTCAGTAGTATCACCAATAACGAAGAGTGTATGCACTATACAGTGTCCCAAACAGTCCTCATGTTAACAAGAGGTGCAATATTTCTGAAGAGAATAAATGTTGTAGGTCACAATGATGGAAGTGTAAAAATATTCTTTGTAAATATTATCATTAGTTCAAGGTCTTTACCTTATAATAAAACCTTAAAAATTAAAGCCATCAGGGATGGATTAAGAGGGATCTTGCAGATTAGGGATCTGTAAAATCATGAGGCAGAAGCGGAACAGCAGGCAGCATTTCTGGACAGGGCCGATTACTGCTGGCCAACCACCCATCACAGAGAGCTTCACTCCCATGTTTCTGCAGGAGTTAAACAACTGCAAGGTTGAATACTGAGTTTGGACACATGGAAAAAGAGGAAGAGTCTTTTGTATAGGTGTTTAGCTGGCAGATAACTGTTTCTGACATTGAAATTTAAAATGTACTGAACTGCAGCCTTTGCACAGTTAGGGTAAGGCTGAAAATATAGACTGGATGGTTTCATTTAACCTCACCACACAAAACCACAATGATTTTTACAAAATTAAAAAGCCCAACCAACCAAATAAAACCAAACATTGTGAGAGGCAATGATTCTAGGAGTGTTTCTCAATTTCTCAAGTACATGAATAAAAATATCCACTTCATTATATATCTTATGCCTCTACTATATCCATCATATCCTGTATCGTCTCTGGGCTCACATAATGCTCAGAGGAACTCAATCTAAAATAAAAAGTCATAAACAATGTAAACTAAAGTTTGCATTCTACTTTATTTTATAAACTAAACGCAAAATATTATGTCCAGAATTTCTCTGCACCAGATTTATCTACAGGAACAGAGAGCAATAATCAAAATGGTAATTTTTTTTTTTTCTTACATAGAGAAGGGATAGTTGCAGTTTCATCATGTAACAGCCCACCTTTTCCTTAAATACTGTAAATAATTTTGCCCAGGTATAATTTTAACACCTGAGAATTCTCCCATTTAGATTCACAGCCCTTAAGAACCAGAACTACTTCCACCTTGTATTCTCTTGCAGCCTTGAGTCATTTACCAATGGCCTACAGGTAGCGTTCCCTGCCCACTTTCCATTATGTTGTTCTTCCTGCCTCTTGCCTTTCCTAAGGACTTGGTGCTAATAACCCACAACAAACTGCCTAACCTGGCTTGCTCACGCTTTTGGCACACTCTCTGTCCAATATGTGGCACAGCACAACCAAATACTTGGCTGGGGGCCATGGGAACATTTAAGGTTCAAGTCAAGGAGAGGCAACACTCAGATGTCACACGTTCTGTGACCACCTTTGTGTCCCCTTCCCACAAGCTTCAAGAACGTTTGACAACTTTATACTTCCAGAAAAAAGTTTGAAATCTTTATGCTACCAGACTTTTAGGCATCTCAGTCACTTTTAAAAACCACACCACTCCTTATTTAGATTTATTGTTAGGGTAGTACCGGGAAACGTACTTCAGACTAAAGGCTTTTTGACAGCTGGCAGTGTGCTGAATTAGTCAGAAAGCGCACTTAGTGTTCACAGTCTGTGTTTGATTTAGGTTTTTATATACAAACACACACACAAACTCACACACACATATATATTGAAAGGCTATTTTTGACATAATCTTCATCATGCTGATTTCAGTTTTAATTTGAATATACCCTCAAAAAAACTTGCATATGTAGCATGATAGTGGCCACTAATACCTCACTGAATAAACACTCATGCAAATCCCAGCTGTAAATATAGGTTAAATCTTCATATTGTTAAAAGGGTATCTCCTTAAGTACATATCAGAATTCTGTGTGCATCTGCTTGACTAACATAAAAACCTGTCCATATGTTGTTACAAGAATTTTTAACAGAATGATTTTATTGTGGAATTAAGTCAGACAGATCATAATAACAGAACTATGGGATATAAGCCATTTTTTAATTGAACATTGCTACTGGCAGCATACTTAACCCTCTTATATTTAGAACAAAATGACATAGATTTTGATTTTGCATTTAATAGCAATTTATTTCCCAGACACTCTCCTTTTATAACCTTTTAAGTCTTTCAATTCCATCAGATTTTGAAGGGATAAGCTACTAATAAATGCAGTTTTATATCTATTTAATTTAAACACAGAAATAAGTAAGTAGGAATATAGTTACAGGAATTCCTCAGGAAAATATTTCTGTGGTTTAGCGTCTAATCCGTTTTTATTTTGGGATTAATGCAGATAGCATCAAAGCATCAAAATGAGAAACAAGCTGCATATTCAGTTCAGGTATTCCAGCAAAAAAGCATGCAGCCTGAAAAGAAAACAGGAAATATTTTCAGTTTGGTGACTGATCTTGAATTTTTGTGTTTGAATATGAAGCTTCTTCAGTTTTGCTCTTTCCAATTATTTCTTTAGAATACCTGATGTCTAACAACATACTGTATCAACACTACAAAAAATAATTGAAACCTTGTGTGAAAGTCCATAAATACTCAAAATTACTCATATCAATTAAACGATAAGGAATATGTACATATGTGGAGCTAAAAACCTTTAGAGCTTGATATATATATATATCACACATTTCTTAGGAAAATTGCATAAAGAGCAAACTATCAAATTTTTTTCTGACAAATAAAGGAAAAATATGGTGGAAGATACTCAAAATATCAGTCTCTTAGATTAGACTGGGACTTTTTCCCAGCACTGGTTTCTGAAAAAACAATGCACAAAGAAAAGTAACAAAAAAATGTTCCTACAGGTATTACACTAGGTATTGTGATTACTATTAAAAATTACTGAAAAAGTACTTCTAAAAAATATACTTCAGTTTAAAGGCATAGAGAAATCCACTACATGCTGGTTGACATCAGAATCTGAATTCAAGGAGTTTATATTTATCTTAGTCTCTAAGAATAACTAACATTTTGGAGTCAAAATTAAGTCAGTGATAATGAGGATGGGTGAAATATATTGTTGATATTAGAGTTCTACAGAGGAGGAAAGAAAACAGAGAAAAAATAGTTGTCCCTGAAGTGCATGTGTGTGACTCACAATGTGTGCAAGAGACAGACCAGTGAAGTGTGAACATGCTGTTTATACCCAGCTTCTTTACAGAGAACAGATGCTTCAGGAATATTTTCAAGTATATATTACTATATATATAAAATATAAAATAAGATGACTGTAATACTGTGAGAACAACAGGCCAGATTTAGCTAATGATTTTGGGTTTAATTATCCCTTTCATTTCCTCAAGCTACAAATGAATAATTTGCATTTACCTTTCTGTTTAAGTAGGTGTGTTTCCATCTGAGCTTCCTCCATCAGAAACCTGCAGTAATACTCCCTGGTTATAAATGTGCGAGCATTCAGTGCAATTTTCAGTGGGGTTTTAACATACAAAGCTTTTGTTATAATCTCTTGGTCTCTCCATATCAGGTGCCTGACAACATAGTTGGAAATTATGGTGGTAACAGGGAGACAATGTACTGAGTCTATTTCTAGAAGTCCATCATTCCCTCTACATTAGTTGGCCCACAATATTTTCCCTTGAGAAGCTGTATTGCAATTTTCTTGCTCCCACCTCCACAAAGAAGACCCTTGAAACCTATAATTTGGAGAACTTCAGGAAATAATGCTGCAAAAATAGCTAAGCACATTTTTGCATAATTTACAGAATTTCTTCCAGGCTTAATGTTTCAACAAGGGTGTAAATTATTCTTTTAACTCAGTAACTGGTTTTAGATTCACTCTATCAACTAGAAGATATGGGTAGTTAGAAGCACCAACAGAGGAAAACAAAAAGAAAATAATCACCATCAAATAGTATTCAAAAGGCTGTTAAGTTAGAAACTTTTATTTAATAGCAGATTACTATCAGTTTGTTGTCTTCATAAAAATTGTTTTAATTTCACGAGTATGCATTAGGGCATACTGTTGATGCATGTGGAACTCTGCTGTGTATAAACTGTGAAGCTGGATGGGTTTTATTTGCTCTTGCAAGTCTGAACTTATATAATTTTCCTCATAGGTATTAATTGCCTTTAGGGCTTTCCAAATTTTTATCTTCTGACCTGTGCCAAATACAAGACTCTGAGCACTAAAGGACATTTGGCTTGATATCAGATCAACATCAGATCAAGTTCTTTCAAAATACATGCAAAAATACATCAGGGAGGAGCAAAACCAGAAACTTGTTCCTACCCATCCAGAGAGATGAAGGTAATCTTACAATCAGAGGAAGGCTGCACATTTATGATCTCCTTTTTCTGCAATCCCAGGTCAGCATACAACACCAAAAACTTTCCTAGATTACAGAGTTGGCAGAACACATCCAAGATGCTCTGAATTCAGTTGTTTCATTTAAATATGCAGTAAGTATATGCAGTATAGAATTTATTTGGTTCTCCCATCATTGTATGCAAAGTTGGGCCAAACTTGCCAGCTCAAGTGAGCCTGAAGAACTGGTCAATTTTCTGCAGTCTCAGAGGAATCCTAAGGTTACTAGGAATGTTGGAGGAACTCTTAGCTTACTAGAGTGTTAACTAAGTAGATAACAATGTATGATGGAGGTATTATTAGGAGCTAAAGATCAGCACTTGGTTAGTTCATTATTTTTTCACATGTGCTGCTTTCTTCCTTGTCATGGTTGCTCTTTTATTGTTGCAAGTGAACTCCTAAGGCTGTTGTTCACCTGCTTCTAGTTATTGGATTTTCTCTGGCAAGAAGGAAATGAACTTTGTTCAAGAGCAAGTGCCTCATCATAGAAAGGTTCTATCAACTAGAGCAACATTCCCAGCACATGATATTTAAACTGGTTTTCAGAAATACATGAAAAAAGCTTCACCCCCCCAAGAAAACCCTCACAAGGTTATTTAATCTGTTCTTGACTTTCACTGCACCACAAGACCAGTTAAAGTCCATTTCAAAATGAAGATGACTCATGCTCCAGTTCCCTTATCAAAGAAATACTTTGACTGAAGCTGCAATTTACTGCTGACAGTGATGAGGACAGGAATAACATTGGCAAAGGTCTTCCCATGAAATTTAGGACATAGCTGGATTAATGGAACCGTTCCTGCCCTCTTAGTTATCACTTCTTGCTTTCTGCATACATTCTTACACTTTAAAGCACTCTTTGTGATTATTAAAACTAAACCAGGTTTTTACTTACAAAAGAGGTTGTAAGGTATTCATCAGAGGACTTTGACAGCCCGAGGTCTAAACACATTCCTGCATTGTCTTTAGCAGAGGCAACTCTCAGTAGATGACACTCAAATTCACAGTAGAAAAGCTGGTAGTTATACTGAACACCAATTTCCTAAATCTAGCTTTAAGTACATGCTGTGCAGGAAATAGGATGTGTTTGGGCAGGAAATTTTGGGATGTCTCATTTAAGAAATGTGTTAAGAAAGAAATTTTACCACTATTACAGTATTTTCTAAGTCCAAGGACACAGCTAGTACTCAGAAGTTTTTCTTGCAGTAAAACAAATATTGCAAGTGAAATAGAATTGATCACTGACAATGTATGCATTGTGAATTCATGTACATACCTCTTCCCTAAGCACAGCTTACTTGCTTCCTGAGGAAGCAGTGGAATATATGCAACATGTTACAATAGTGGATTTAGCAGAATGTTTTGAAGGCTACCTCATCAAACAGATGGATGTGTAGCTTGGAGAGACAGTATTTAAATTAAAGCATGCTCACACTCTTAGAATTGCAAGGGGACATCTTGGTAGACTCACACTATTTGGTACTACTTCCACCTTCCTAGCTGAAAGCAAAAAAAAGTCTTTTTACAGAAGTCACTGCCATAGGGCAATGTATTATTCAAGTAACCATGTTGATGCTGAACATACACTCAATGTAAAGACATTCACAACTGTATCTAAATATAATTAGAAGAATTAGCACTTCATGTATCATATGAATGGCATTTACTAATCATTATATTAAGCTGTGAGATCATCCTGTGTCCTGCTGTAGCTGTGTACACCTGCATTACTGAATTCTGTTTGGAACTTGTAGTCTCATTCAATATATTATTTTTAATATCTAGAAAATCCTATTGCTCTGAATGTGAACAATTGACTTTTACAAGAAATACTTAACAATAGAAGTGTAAAATTGATTTTTAGGGAAAAAACCTATATTGCACAGAGAGCAAATGTTAATATGGTCTTAACACAGGCAACCTCTAGGAGGATGTAAGATGTGCAAACAACAATGGAGCCAAGTTGAGACTGCTCAAAGTCTCTCTACCTGCAGCTGATACAGAGTGCACACTCTCCCATCTGTCTCAAAACAGATACATCCATTTGGGAGGTATAATCTATAAACATAGACAACACCACTCTAGCAGGAAAAGTGTCATAACAGACATATTAATGTTCTCATAGGTACACTGGTCTAGTTTAGTCTCAATAGCCAAGTCCTATTCCCTTCCTTCATGCTGTCAGACTGCAATATAGATAAATTTTAATTCTTGTAGACTGAAACAAGGTGGTGATGATGACAGAAAGAACAGGATGGCCAAACTATGCCTCCTAAAGATAATAATGACTACAGTCTACCTTAGATTTTTTATGAAGAAGTAGTGCATACCATTAGTTTGTTCTCACTCTATCCATAAATAAAATAAAATAATGCTGAAGCAATTATTAATTTAAAAAATCCATTTATTTGCTTTCACATGCTGTTTTAAAAACAAGTTTCGTACGCACTTGCTCCTACCTATTATTTTCTTATTAGAACATATGCAATTCATAGAAAGGCTATTATTAATAGTGTATTAATGTTACAGACACTGAAACAGTGGAAATGTCAGAATTATTAGCCTAACTTTAACTACAGAATAGCACCAAGAGAAAAGATCTTATGTAATTTTTTGCCTGTCCTCCCATTGTCTTGACAGTTAATCTACAGCAACGCCTACTTCCTATCAGTTAATTTTACCAATACATTGAAAAAAATGCAACTTCGGGATATGAAGAGGCTTAGAGGCTTAGTGGGGGATATTATTGGGAAAGGAGGCTGTATCTAATGATTGAGAACCAAAACAATACCAAATATAAGGACAAAATGGAATCAGAGTAATGAAAACCAAACACTACATGCTCAGTATGGAAGCACTGCACTGTTGCAGAGCAGAATATACAAGAGTGTCACTTCATCATGTAAATCAAGTTAGTATATAAAAAGTCAGCTTTCATTTTTTAACACAGTTGCATAGGTCAGTTTTGTCCGGGGTAAATAAACTCTTTTTTTAAAAAATTCAAAAGTACTATGACTTTGAAATGCAGGGAAGCTTGCTGGAGATCAGCTTACATTGTAACTGCACGGTACCTCATGTTATCTCAGCGGCAGCAGCTCAGTGCCAACGCACTATGTGGGTACAGTGAGCATGCTCCTCTCTGAGAGAAACCCTCATGGCATCCAGAAAATAAGCAACAAAGCTACCACTTTTATGAAGTGATGGGCAGAGAAAGACCTGCCCCTCAGCTTTCTCCTGAAATATAATTTGACCTAAAATTTAATAGCATAATTCTCTTAGAGCTGTGTCTTTACCTCAGGATATTTTTTTACAGGGGTGGATTATTCTGTAACTGTATAAATATTCCTTATATTAACAGTTTAGGACAGAATTTATTCTGCAAAAGAAAATAAAATCTGACTTTGTGCTTACCAATTATAAGTCTCCCTTAAAACCACTGCAGTGGACTCAGTTATTCCAAACCAAAATTAAGAGAACTGCCTGTAATTCTACATATACATTCAATAAAAAATGACATTAAAAAAAATAGTTACTTTGACATTTTAAAAAATTGTTAGGATTAATTTGAGATGTCCCTGAAGTATCACCATAACCAATATTTACAATACTTTAGGCATAAAATTAATTCATAATTATGAATAATTGATTAGTTTCTATACCTAGGTGCAACTGACTCTTAGCAGGCTAAGGAAGTATAAGAACAATATTCTACTATTTAAATACTATTTAAATACTATTTAAATACTATTTAAATGAGAATAAAAAAGGCCTAGAGGAATTCCTATTGTACAATTTTACATTGTACAATAACCTCATACAGATTTTAGGATATTTTGATTTGGGAAGAGAAGTTACTGATTTTCTTTGGCCTTGGTACATATGGAATGCCAACAGAAAAGCACAGTATTTAGTTGTAGGAATATTTTCTTAGACTTTCCCTTCCCTAAACTGTCAATTTCCAATTATATTTTTAATATAGGAGGCAGCATTTATAATTTGGCTTGACACTAAAATGCATCTATTCAAGTAAAGTTGCAAACTAGAAAAGTCTTAGCAGCTTATCTTGTACTAGAAAATACCAGTAAATAGCTAGGAAGAAAGAAATTAACTCCTGTATGGGAAAGGCCAACAGAATAGTTCTGTGATTGTATTAACTGCAGACCTGAGTGTCTGCATTAGCAAGGAGATAATTTCATTATTTTACAGAGACATGCCCCAGGGAGTCTTCTTTTTTAATCTTTATTTTCTAGGGAGACTTATGTTTGGAAAAAAAAAGAAAAACAACCCACAACCAAATTCCAAACTCCCTAATACCCACAATTCTAAGAATTAAGAGTATAAAACACATTAGAAACTGTCCATATCAGTGCACCATCACTGAAGAAGCTTAAGGTCAAGTAAATGTATTATTCATTCACTATTATGAGCTATGTGCTCTTTCTAAATGTAAATTACACTCTGTAATTATTTTTTTACAAGAGTATCATTCATAAAGCCAATTAAAATGGTATGATTAAAATAATCAGAATTCCTGCACAACATCCCAGAGGGCAACTGCAATGACACGATAAATTATACAAGTTTAGCAATTCAAACTTTATATAGATTAGAAAGAGGCCATCAACTCCAGAGAATGACAGAGTGCAATTCTGTCAAAGAGAAAATCAAAGCAACTTGTTGGCTGATTTTTGTGGGTGGGAAGAGGTGGGAATACTAATGCTGTACTAATGGTGTAACCACAGCTTGAGGGTAGGGAAGCAGTATGATCTTGTGGAAGACTCTCTCTCCCTGATCTGGAAAGCCACTTTAAACACCCAGCACAAGCAGTGTAAATACCTTCCCCACTATTGCACTGAAACACTGTCAACATCAAGCATTGAGTGAATCAAACAAAAACTCCTCCACTACAAAAAATGGAGATGCTCAAAGTTGGCTAGTATCTATAGAAATGAAACTTATATCAACTTGGCACCTAATTTTTATCAGACTTCACAAATAAAGTTTCCCTTCTCAGCTCTAATGCCCTTGACAGACCCATGGTCAGACTTTGCCTTCAGGAACTCAGAATAAACCCCTCTTCTGACAATATTTTCATAAAACTGTTTTTCCAGTGAAAAACACATTCCAGCCTATGATCTTGAAAGGTTCTCACTGTTATGCCTTTGTTTCAGTAAATTCTTTTTTGCTTCTTATTTTAACATAAGAAATTTTTTTAGACATAGTTGAAAGTGTCTTCTTAACTTCTATTATCCTGTGTGTCCACCTGGTGGGACACAAATTAGACATTTACATGGCTTTAAATTTTTAGGAAATATTAATTTGAAAGAGGGTTGTATAGTGAAACATCCTGTGAAATAATTTTGCCTTTTAAAATGGACTGGAGAGGAATGTAGGAAAACAGAGGGATCCAAGGTGGTTGCTATCAGCTCAGTACACATCAACACTCTGTTTTCCTCTCTGTGTATCTCTCTACCTTCTCCCTACCCTCCTGGCTGTTTTCAACACTCAGGTCATACACTTACAGAGGTAAAATTTTGAGAATTACTCACAAATCGTGATTTTGAGTTTAGGGAATTGGCAGTTTTCCCTCTCCAAATAATTACAAGGTTTATAATCTTCCAGATGCTGCAAAGGAAAAGCATGAAAACACCACATAGGATTAAGTGCTTATAGGAAAGTTTCTCTTAAGCCAACAAAATTGTAGGGTTACTCCTGAGTCTCTGCCTTTCTGAGTATATTCTCTGTGTCATCTTGCTGCTTCTGCAGTAGCTGCAGGTGTAAACACAGCTCTTGCCACTCCATTACTGTGCACCCCTTGTTCTCCTGGAAGAATGAAAAACCAAGTTACCAAAATTCACTTTTCATTTGGAATACTGCCAATTCTCTGAGGAAGTATGTGACATTTTACAGATGCTCCTGAGTTTTAGCTTCAGCTCAACCTGACATGTTGCCTTCAGACCAGCAGACAGATTTTCTGAGAGTAATACACTTGACACTTTCCTTAAGTAACACTGGAAGGTCTACAAAGTAAAAAAGCTGTGTTATTTCATCATCTGTGTGATTCTTTAAGAAGTCCTATTTGATCAAAAGAATGTACTCTGAAGAGACATAGCTATTTAAAAGCATAGGAACAGGTTTGTGTATGAACTGCAATTACTTTTCAAACAACACGACCTTAAAAAAAAGTGTGTATAAAATACATTATTTAAGTGCTCAAAAGACATGAAAATGCTTTTTATAATCCCTTCTCTCCAATCTCTCCCCTTTTTATTATGAGCAATAATGCCAAAAGAAGCACCTGTTTTTCTCATTTTGAGGCAGAACATAGCCTTCTTACTTCATATCACAGGTACATTTCCCATTAAAAGGCATTTTGTTTCTCACAGGGCTAAAAATAAAACTCAAAAAAGCAACCAAAAAAAAAAAAAAGAAGAAAACACCAAAACCCAAGAAACCCAAAACAACAACAACAACAACAAACCCAAACCCCACAATTATACTGCATTAGGTTCTCATTTGCTTTCTAGACCCTTTGTAAAGCTCACAGCAGCACACAGGTGCACCAGTTGGACCAGTTGGAGTCCTGGCAGAATATGCTTTTTTCTTCATTTGGGATGATATCCAGCTGATAGAAGGGAAGCTCTGACACACATCAAGATGCATAAAAAAGCACAGTCATAATCATTCTCCTCATAATCTCTGTGGTGCACTGACAAAATGAAATTCATTTCAGCAAAGAGCAGAGCCTACTGCTCCATAAATTAGGCACTGTTGTCTTTTTCTTTTATTTTTTTTTCCCTACAGAAGTCCTTCATGAAATCTGAAAACCATTCTACCCTGTGTGAACTCTGTAACACTGAAATTGCCCCAGACATTTGCAGCCGTTTCCTGATTTGAGGAAAAGCACACAGCGATTGTTCTGCAGAAATAAAGAGGAGCTGCAATTACTGCAACTGGTCAGTGTAACCTGCAGCAGGGTAATGACCAGGTGTTCTGGCCAGCTGTTCTGCTGGGCAGTTTTGGAGGGCTGTGCCACAGTGGATTGCAGGAGAAGGTGCCCTTAGAGGGCAGCCCTGGGTTTCTCCTGGGTGGAAGTCTGTACGCCAACTTGTGTGTCCCAGTAGTTCTAGGATTCCTGATGGTATGGAGCAAAATGCATTTCAGCTTCTTTAAATACAAGAAAAAATTTACACTGTATATTTTCCATGCTGTGAGGAAAAAAATAATATGCATAGTATGGTTTGAGCAAATTTGTAGTGTATGGGCAGGAGTAGATTTTAATTTTTTAAAGGCTTTTAAGTAACTTTAATAATGTAAAAGTAATCTTTTTTATTACTGAGAATTTCCATTGGTCATTTAACTTTAATGTGTGAGTAAATTATCACTGGCAGTTAAGTAAGTCCTGCAATAGTACAAAAGTAGTCATAGTAACTTCCATGTGAATATATTACAAAAACAGGTAAATTGGGATTCCATAATAACACTCCTTCTCAAATCAGGGTGAGACTGGCTTTACTATGTGAATACATAACATTATATTTTTTTTTAGGTACTTTGATAATTTAGAATTTTTTTAAATTGCAGCTTGATCCAATTATCTGATGGGTAATATCTTTGTATTATTTATAATTAAGTAGAGACCTTCCATAGAAATTAGGAAAACTGTTGTTTATCATAGGTAACAGCCACATTATATTCAGCACAATAAATTCCATGTAAATTCTATGCAAAAGCCACTAATGATTTTTGCTGTAATTTTCTTTATAATATTACATAACTCATTGACAGTGCATTTCTTTCCAATTACTCTGTTGAAGTACATTTGTCTGAAACATATGTCCAACCTTTTCAGCTGTGTGAGGGTTGTTCAGAACAGTAATCTTCATCAGTTTAATCAATTTAACAATCCTCACTGATCTCTTCCCTTAAAAGGTTTAAGGACTTGGAGCTTAGGATCCTCCACACTGTTAGAAGCAGAAGCTCATTCAAAGCATTCTTTTGCTCTAGGTGAAACAAACCCCTTGTCAGAAAGTAATCAAAGAGTTTTGAATTTCATACAGCTAAACAAACATGCACAGAACAATGACAGAATACCAAAGCAAACTCATAAATAACAGTCCCAGAGGGCTTCACTCAGATTTCAGCTGAATACATAAGGCTCTCAAAATGCCAAACTGGCCTAGACCCACAAAAGCAGCATGACACAAACACAGGGCAAGGCTTAAATGACTGCCCACAGCTCTCTGGAATACACACATGAGATAATAATGAGGCAGAAGGTGTGTTTGCTCAGATCCTGGTAATAAAAGCACCATTTGTATTGCATAAAGATGTGAGCAAAGTAATATTTATTCCCTCAGGGATCACACTGCCTGTCAGGTATCTCATTTGTTGGACCTCCTTAACCTTGTTTCCTAAGCTCATGGTCCATCAGCCAATTTCTACCTTTGTCTCGATATTTTTTCATGTGACTGCACAAGAGCTTGGCAGCTTTTGATACATCAAGTAGCCTGCCCTGGAGGCTACAACATGGTTGAAGCACTATGATGCACTCTAATTTTGCAATACCAACAATAATTACCGAAGGGGGGGGGTAAAAAAAGGAAAACCAAGTCAAACCAAAGGATTTCTAGACATCTAGTCAGGTTTTACAGTATTTGTTTTTTTAGCTTCTACAATCAAAGGAATACTGTGAGTTGGAAGAGTGTGTTTCACAGATTTCAGAGAGCTTTCCCAGATATAAGGCTTCTGTTAGTAGCAATCACTGTAACTGCCTTTTAAATGTCTGAAAAACTCACTACACTACACTCGACAATAAATAGACAGAATGTAAAAATAGACATCCTGACTTGAAGTACAAACACTATCATAAACAAATGAAAAAAAAGCAGAACAAATGGCACTAATTCAGGGAAGTGACCTTATTCACTGGATGCCTGGGGTGGTGCCCCTTGGACTTCTGTAAGCCTGCAAGCTTCCAGAAACAGCTTATAGCTGTTTTACCAACAGGGTAAGACAAAATTCAAAAATCAAACACTAAGGTTCTAGTATGGGTACACAAAAGGTATGAACACATGCAGAAGGGAAAGATGGGTACAGTGGATTGCAAGGTCAAAGTTTCTGATACTTTCTTTCCTGAAAAGGCACGTATATGGCCCAAAAGCTGAAATATACTACTTGTATAAAGCTGAACACAGGGACTTCAGGTAAGAAAGACAACTTGATCCATTCTTTATCAGATGAATAGATATGGCAAGCACTTATGTATAGGCTACAGTGTTTTTTTTCTGAACCAGATTCAAGACAAAGAGAAGATATGCAGATGGGTAAAATAGAGATGAGCAAAAATGAAAATGCTTAGCTGAGTGGTTAAAAACTACCCTGTAAGATACAAAATACAGAAACATTTTTCTGATGTAAATATCTATATTGTATTGGTCAATATTACACTATATTACTCACTCTTTCACATAATATCATGCTGATATTTTAATTAAGTAACTTTTAAAGATATAGATTCATAACAATTTCCAATAAAAATAATTTTATCACCATGTCATGGAAAAAATAATGGAGGGAACTGAATTATTTTTTCATTCTAACAGTAACACAAAAAAGTCAGAAATTCAGGTCAAAAAAACAATTTACAAGTTTATTTCTATTAGATGACAGAGTTAACTAATATTGTTACTGAATTTTGATGTCTTCAAAACTAACTGACTTTTTATATAACATACTAATTTACACACTGAAAAAGTCTATGTATTTAACTTAAATAGAACCATATTTCACATTAGGAAGTGAAATAAAGTACTTGTCTAATAAAATATTTAGTTCAACTTAAAACATATTTTATGCTTCCTTTTCCATTGGTTTTTGTTCACACAGTTCTTGTTTTATATGAGAAGCAGTTTCATAATACCCTTGATAACACTCTCCAAGATTCCTACAGAGCAATAAAAAGATTTCCCACAGCTGCAGCTATCAGCAAAAACCTATCTATGAGTTAGACCATACTAAAGTGTGGGTCTCTTGGTCTAAGCATTAGACGGAGGGTAAATTTGTCTGTTCCTATTAGTCCTCTATTTTTCCACTTCCTAAGAAGATGACAATAAAAGATCCATTCCTATTTAACTCACAGTCCTCGTATTTGCCATGCATGGATTCACAACTGAATCAATGCACAATAAATTGAGAATCAGAATGACAATGTGCAATTTTTAATTTCTAATCCTGTTATTTCTTGTTATCCACAGCAATTATGGTCCTATTAGCCACTTAGTATTAGACATGCTTTGCATTTAATTCCCTTTGGCCTACAGTGGACTTTAAATTTAATTCTTATGATAGAAACACAATTGGATTTATTGATGTAGTTCTACCACTCAAAAGAATCACACACATTAATTATAACAAACTTACAAGGTTTGATCACTATACATGCAAGCCTGACACCCCTTGATCCACTCAGCTGTTGGATTACATACATGTACATGACCATGATGCTCTAAGACCTCTGTTATGTATGCTGAAAACATAGTACACCATATTTCAAAATCTGATCAACAAAATTTTTGTATAGATTTTTTTTTTAAAAAAAGAGCTGTTGATCATAAGCTATAGCAACCAGAGACAGGACCTGAGGGAATGGCATGAAGCTGTGTCAGGGGAGGTTTAGGTGAGATACTAGGAAAAGAAGTTTCACTCAGAGCATGGTTGGGCACTGGACAATGCTCTCAGACATATTGTGTGACTCGGGGTGTCCTGTGCAGGGTCTGGAGTCAGACTTCAATGATCCCACTGAGTTGCTTCCCACTGAGGATATTCTATGACTCTGTTATTTTTTTTTTTAATCAGAGGATGCAGATCTGTGAAAAAATAATCTCAGTATAATCACACAAAACAAAAAGGTTTTGAATTCATATTTTTCAGATTTTTTAAAAAACTATATATAAACATGGAAAAGAAATTTTGGAGACAAACAGTAATTGCTTCAGCAGTCTGCTCCAACAGTTTTGGAAACAGGCACATTATTTATATGCACAGGATTCAGTCCAGGTTTACCTATCTACAGTCAAGTTTCCTCCTATTTTGTTAATATGTTTTTCAATAACTATTAGATGTTACATACAAGGTATCACTCCATGATGCCAGATTATCCCACATGATTGTGTCTCACTGTTTGTCTATATTTTGAAGCCTTTGCCATTTCTCAAATGTGCCTTAGAATTGACTGTTCCCTAGATATTTGTCTCCTTTATTGCATTTCTAAAGCACAGGCTCTAGAGGCTGGTATGTTTCTCCCAGCATCTATTGATACTGAGAGCAATATGAAATATATCTTCAAGCCCATCCAGAGAATGAGAAAATTTATTTGATAAGTCTTTGTGTACTTCAGTCTAAAAACCATCTACAAAAATGTCTTCTTTTTCCAGAAAGTTGGAAAGTCACTTTAAAAATAAGACTGCTGCAGTTCTTTTCCTGTAGTGGATTTTGCCAATCTGTCTCATGTCCCCAGAAAAGGCTTTATGGAGCAGCATTTTTTTTCAGACCTTTTTCTTGGAGATTTTCTAGGAAGGAAAGGAAAATGCCTTGCCTCTTACTAAGAAGTCACAAATGAAATTAACATTCCTTGGTGACATTTCCTAAGGAATTTTTTTACAGCATAATGTGGGTAAAGGCAGTCCCTTTAAGTGGGATTAGTTTTGCATAAAACTTGAAAAGGAAAACAAGGTTATCAGTTTTAAATGTGACTCAGAATGAGGACCACATTTTATGAAATGGTCTCATAGTCTTAAAGAATTGATGTAGTCCTTTCAGTGCTAAGTACACCGGATTATTTATATCCCTGACTTTACAAGCAGTCCATTAATGATAGCACTATGTTGTAACTGACCAAGTGCTACTCAAGTTTCAGAGGGAACGCTGCTCTTACAGGTCTTTCTGAAGCAGCACAGCCCTGTCACCAGTAACTCACTCTCCATGTCTCTTGTGCTGATGGACACCTAGTTGCAGCAGCTCTGCTAACTGCACCTCTAGTACCAGTATGCAGTGCAAAAAGGTCTCACGAAGGCTAATCACAAGTCATTTCTAAATAAAATTGTGACATTTAAAGCAGTAGAGAAAGTCATGTAGTCAATGGCCCTACTCCCCTTCACATCCTCAATCTAAACACATCAGAAGATTAAAGGATGGGGAAAAGGGCAATTTCATCTTATTTTACTTCTGAAGAATGATGGAAAAGGAAGGTCAAGTAAATTGCCTGAGCCTATATGAGAAGTTTGTAACAGTTTTTCAGGATCACAGCTCAGTGGCTCAATTTAACAGACTCAAGAAGCCAGTCTGTTTAAATAAAACATCAAGTTCAACCCTTTACCTTTGATATATTTGACACTATCTCAAAAATACAGAGCAATGTACTGTTTGATGTCCCTCAGTTTAGTTTGTGTGCATATTATAACTGAGACCAGCAGCAGCAGCAGCCAGAGTCTTCGTGTTCTTTATTTTGTTGTTTTGGAGACAAACACCTCCAGATCTCAAGAGTAAGTTTAGAGTTAGTCATCACTGTGAATAATAATTGACTGGTTAATAACTGACTGGTTAATAACTGACTGGTTAATTGTCCCCAAAAAATGGCCCCACTTCAAGGCCACTCTCAAGAATCAGAAAAGGATATTTTTCCAAACTATTGCAAAAATGGCAGTTTCTGTGCATGAACAGTGAGGTGGAAGAAGGAGTAAAAGAGAAACATTCAGGTTTTGGACAGACAGCAAGCCCTGCTCTTGCATGAGAAACTCATATTTTCCAATCAGGCTGCTGAAGTGGAATAAAAAATCCGGAGTGGCTAAAAGCTCCAAAAAATGGCAAAAGTGCTGGGCAGATTATCCATAGGCAGCTGGATGTTTCCAAGGTAACACAGCTATCTTGTCTGCTAGGACATTCTTCAGGTCTCACAATACAAAAGAGTGTCAAAGGAAATCACCACAGCCAGAGTTCAATGGGATGTCATGCACAGCTCTGTAATTTGTCCAGCATACAAAGGCTCTCTATTTCCTACGCCATGGAGCTTTCTTCCTGATGGTCTTGCATATTAGTAACAGGGCATTCAACAGAGGAGCATGCTGCACTGCACATTTTTCTGACATATCTCCCCTGCTTTCTGCATGTCCCCTATTCAAACAGTGGAACAATGCAGAAGAAGGGCAGAGAAGCTGTTGGTAACACAGGCAGACCAGGTCATGCACATGAGAGAAGCACAAAAGTATGGCAGTTTGTCTACAGCAGATACCTGCTTCTAAAAGGGGAGGAGTCTGGAGTAGGAAGGAAAAGATGGGGAAGAGCAGAACAACCATGCATGTGATGTATATTGCTTTCTTCCGGAAAAGGTTGTATAGTTAAAATTTAGAAGAAATACAACCAAAATTGCATTGTGATCTAAATCAAGAAAATGGAAAAGTGATTGAAAAGTGAGAATTTTTTTTTTTTACTGGTTCTATTTTTTTAAATCTAATACTAGAAGATGCTTTCTACCTAGAGCTAGGCTTCAAATATGTAATAACTTCAGTTTGTTCAAACCATTAGCTTTGTCTCATCAGTCTCATAACCACTACACTCTAATTTAGCTGTAACATCAGTGCCTGGCAATAAAACATCCACTTAAGCATATGGTGCCCCAATATTCCAAGTCTAAAAGCTTCCAACATTTCAATGCTCTTTCATGTTGGGATGGAAAAAAGTTCATTAGATAAGTCTAAAGATAATATTCTTTCCAAAATATCTGTTCTCAGGACAGCATGTAAGGGGTGTAGTGGGAAAAAGCAGTAAGATGAATAGAGAAAGTTGAAGGCGATCTATATAGCTTTGTACTATTCCATCAACACAGACTTTTTTGACAATAACACAACAACTAGGTTTAGACCAAGAGGAAGTGGTAGATTTTTTTTTACAAAAAGATTTAAGGTGCTCTCACAGATCTAAGTGTTTATTTTTCTAATAGATTTTTTACTTTTGAATTCCTAGTCTGATAATATGCAATGAATTAGAATTTTCAGGCCTAAATTAAAATACATGAGAGTGATCAAAAGTGAGATAAAAATCTTTACTGATTATTCTGGGCACTTTTGTTGCATGCACTGAATTATGTGAAAAAACATGCTTGGAGCAGTGGCAGAAAACTTCCCATCTAGATGTTGGAAAGCTTTTTACTGTTTAAATAAAATTGCCTGTTCACATAGTGTAGAATACAAAAACCATCTACCAAAAAAACCCAAAAAAGCTATTTTATTTATCTATTAATGGTACATTTTTAAAAACTGGTCCCATCTTTAAAGGTGGGTATATTAGGCCATGACTAAGACATACACTCTATGTGCAATTCCAACTGCATATTTAATACAAAGAAAAAAGTTTCTTAACTCTACATCTTAAGAAATATACTTTGAAAGCACACTGAAATAAGGAAAATATGGTATATAAACACAAGCAATTTGCAGACAGAGAGGAGAAGAGAGGGGAAAAATATTTGGTCTTTCTAGGTCATTCATCTAAACCACTTTTCATAAGCGCTGAAGGAAAGTGGACATAAGTTCCAAGAAGGAAAAAACAGCAAGGGAGATATTCAGTAACCTGAAAAATATAATGGATTTGTTCTGTAGTCCTATATGGTTATTAATAGCATTAAAAAAGAAATTGAGACCTTAGACTTTATTTTTTTTGGATTCAGGAGAGACAAAAATGCTCAGACCCTATTGTTTAATATTTTGGCTTGTATTTATGGCATACAAAACAACAAAACCCTCTCATTGCTCCTGGATCACAAAGGCCCATAAGGAGAAGCAACCTAACAGAACAAGTCTGTTCTTAAGAAAAGTTTCAAAGAAGGGAAAAAATTGACAGTTGAAATCACTGGAACACATTTCTAATTCCTAAGAAAGAATGATAGAGGTTTGTAAATTCTTCATCTTACTGTGTATACTGTTCTTTATATAATACTATTTGTGGCAGCACATATGAGTTTTTTACTTCTTTTTCTAGACACAGATACTCTTTGGCAGAGTGAAACTGCAAGTCAGAAGAGGTAGCTAAGAAAGTCAATAAATCACAGATCCATGCTGACTATTTTTTCTGCCTTTTTTCTGACACTATCCTGCATTTATTCTCCCTCTTCTAGAAAAAGGAAACTGGCTATTTTGCTTAGCAGTAGTTCCAGCACTTTTTAATTACCACTAAGCTCCCAATACCACTGAAAACAAAGTGCAGATCATAGCAGCCTGTTTATTCTTGTGGCTTTGCTCCTTGGCAATTGACAGAAAGCTTACTATCCTTCCTATCTTTTGGAGTTCTTTAAGAACCACTTAATGTCAGTTGCAATTTTTCCATCTAGAAAAACAGGTATCAGATATTTAATCTGATACTAAAAAAAAAAAAAAGCACCATAGCAAGTGCAAATAATAAGGGCAAATAAATTCTAATACTTCTAACTAGTATTGGAAGAATATTGGAAACAGAAATTCTACATAATTGTGGAGAAGTTAAAAAAAACCCACTATCTGTTTTTAACATCATACCTTAGCATTGCTAAATTCCAACAGCTACAAGCAATAGGATAACAGAGATTTTTTAAAGTAATTGTATCATAGAAACTAATTACAGAATAATGTATTTGTGGACCTATGTAGCTATGGTCAATGCTGGCCAAGGCACTTCATACAATTTACAATTTAGATACATGACTGCCATCAAATTCCAGCATTTCTAAGAATGACAGAGTTAAACCTTAAAGCCTTATAATTTTAAATCAGAAAGATAGTGACACCAAAATATTTTTTTTTCATAAAAAGGATAGTGATGCTTCATAATTTAATGTGTATTTGATTAAAATCCAACAACAAATAATTCATGGGATACTAAATCTTGGAATATATATCAATATGATTACATATGAAAATTTATATTTCAAATATTCAGTAACAGTTCTAAGGAATTTATCTTATATATTTCCACCAGTTTTCCTATAGAGCAGTATTTTTTTTTGCATGATGTATCATTTACATAAATGCAAAGCTCTGGGGGCTCATAGCCTTTGAAAACACTGACAATCTGAAGAAGACTTGTCAGCCTTTTTCACCAGTCCTTCCTTTAAGACATGGAAAAGGTTGCCTCACCAGCTGTTTATTCTGAATACTTGCAGCAGTGATACCCTTACATCATAAATGGTAAAACTCTCATTATTATTATTATTACCACAGCAGGACTTAAAATGTCTGTACCCTAGAAAGCCCAAGAATGTCAATTTTCAGGCTGTGAAGGAAGCTTAAATTCCTTAAGTATTTTACCCTTCTATATCTTAAAAACCCAAGATTCTGCACAAAATTTTAGCTTCTCTTAAAACAGGAAGAAGCAAGAAAGGAGAGGGATATCAAGAGAATTACATGCCTTCTTGACACTGCTCTGAACAAAGGAAGACAAATAATAGCTTATATGAAACAAGCTTTAAGTTTTGTTTAATTAGCAAGTTGAGAACATGGAGTCCCATTTGTTTTGCTAGGGGCTGCAATAAATACTACTTCTTGGAATTGTGGGCCTACAAACAAAATTCACTCGTTCTACTGCAATACCCACCCAACGCCAAAGATCTATTTTGACCTGGAAAAAAACGCTGTACATCATTATGCGGGTCCCAGACAGTTTTTTGCTTTATGCAAGGGAGGTTTGGAGCCAGCTGATATTTGGAAAGATAAATTCCACACAAGCACTTTGACAGTGACCTGCATTCTCTGCCCTCTGTAAGTAATCCTTGGCTAACAGACTGTGGCACCTTCTGCATTAAATAGTAAAGCAGGAGATCCTAAAGAATTCTATTCCAAGCTGCTTACTTCAAAAATAGGACTTTTGAAACATCTGAGATATTGAAAAAAGGTTCAGAACGAGATTTGCAGTAGGGTTTTTTTCCTTATGAAAATATTAGTGAGCCAGTATAAACCCAGACTGAAAATCTGGGGTCAGAGTAGTTTTCTACTCTGCAACAGACACTGACCAGTTCATCTTCTCTTTCTGTACAGTAACTCCCTAACTTCTTTACTAGAACTCCTTGGATCCTGCAGTTACACACACTTGGTTTCTCTAGGAAAAAAACAGTCCTTGTTTTTCAGACCTGGTGAAATATTTTCAAGACAACTGCTTATCTAAATCCATTGCATTTGTTTGCTACAAACTGCCCAACTCCACTGCTCTAGTACTAAATCATTAAAGAGTTTAAGAACCTAGTGGATCCATACCTATGTTACCTCACTGTGCAGGTCATAGCGTTTGTAAGCTGCTGTAGATCAGTACTATAACCATCACAGATGGTTTGATATAGCCAGAAAAAGCTTCAGTTTCCTGCTCTTTCTAGTTCCACTCGAGGGAAAGCTTACTTTTCAGAGACAGAAGACAAAAGGTGAGTTGCCTCTCAATTTGTTATACCTGATATATACTACTAGTTGTATTGTATTTTTAATTGTATTATTTGATTGTATTTTTATTCAATGGCTGCACTTGCAAAATTTACCATCTTCTTCAGTATGGAATCAAATGGCCTGTCAGAAGAGAGAAATTTGGGGTGGATCTTAACTTTCTGTACTGTAAGGGTGAAATCTATATCTATTTTTACACTGAGGCTTTAATAAGGGAGATAATGTTCATTTTCACTTTCTAAACTGCTCCTTATATATTGTTTGGTAAATACATTGTTACTTGAAATCTGCAGATATATCTTTCCTAATCACTTTAGAAAAGTGAAAAATTGCATTGAATTTCAGAAACAATGTCTAATTTTCATTCTTACAAACCTGAAAGAATTCCTTTAACAAAGCAGAAGTCTTTGAATTTAGTATCTCTCAAGTTTAGACAAGATGTACAAAAATTGAAGTTTTCCTGTACAATTTCCTGTAAAATCCAGTAAAAGTCTTCAAATTGCCCCCTATAGCACTTCTTTTTATCCAAGAAAAGGACAATAAAGCAGTTATAGGGCTGACAATTTTAATACATGCAGTTTTTCAAGCATACTAAACCGTTATTTATTAAGTCAAGACTGAGCTCTTGATATGTGAACTTTGACATAATAATTTTGTTTTGCTCTCTTGATTCTTGACCGATAAGATTAAATCAAACCTATTTTGAAAACTAAGCACACAGAAGTTTCCTTCAGCAATGTAAGTAAAGTAAACATATCATAGAGACTATTCAAATTTAAACCAATTCTACTACAAATATAAATGAACAGCATTTTCAGATGTATTCATTAATGACAAATGGATATAAAAGCCAAAATTACATCTGTTCTTCATTGGAAACACCTGTCTTACTATGGTTATATGTATATTTCATATAAAAATCAGTGAATGGTGTTTATTTCAGTATAAATGAGTCATTTTATCATGTCTGTATCATCCTCTCTAAAATAAATTATGCAAGAAGGGTTCATAGGACACATATCAAACCTTGGTACACAAAATTTTCACAAGAAACAACTTATTCTTCCTTAAATTTTCAATACATAAAAATACCAGCGAAGTTTAAAAACGAACCAAATAATTACTGTAAGTAAATCTGATTTGTCCAAAAATCAGCATCAATAATACCTGAAGATAAGCATCCTCAGTTGCTCATATAATCTTTGAAACAAAGCTTGTTTACAATTAATTAATTAGTTGTAATTAATTGTAATTAATTAATTACAAAGAGTAGTTTATATCCTTTAAAAGTACACAAAAAAGGGCTGGTCTATCTGACAGCAGACTTAGAAGTCTGAGTAGAGCTTCACAGTACAGATATAGAATATCAAGTGAATGAACATTGCCCTGAAAATGAAGGTAAAATATTTATATTGGAAAGATGAATGCTCAGAGGATCCCAAAACACCAAAAAAATAAGAGAATCTGTATTTCCTTTGATCTTTAATCCAAATTTCTTTTTGAAAAGAGAAAAAATAGAGGTGTACCTTCACTTAGCAAGAAAAGTGTCTTAGCTGTGCTCACTATTTATAAATTTTATGTATTTGAAATTATTTTTAACTCTCACACATTATGCACAGACAGGTATGCACAATACATAAAATAATAATGCCAACAAGCCTGCTAAGTTTTTCATGGCCAGATAAATTCACTGCTGAATTTTCTGAAGAATCTCAAACCTTAGTTTATCTAAAATCTTCAGAGCTGTAATTAAACCCCGTCAGGAAGTAATATAACGCTGTTATTTGGAAGAAATTAGATGGAAGAAAATAATAGGTTTCACTCTCCATTCTTACACTGGTTTTGTGCAAATGTGAGGTGAAAATCATAGCTAATATTTCTGGTTTTCCCAAATATGCAGAACATATGGAATGAAAATGTTCTTATTATTTCTTCAGTAGGTTATACGATCCAGTCATTCCTGCATATTCAGCTGCTCTCTGAATATATATTTTTGTCATGTTCTATGAGATGATGAAAGTACTGTAACTATATCAGAACTGTAAGTGGAATAACAGCAGACTAAATGGTGATAAAGCAGCTGGTACACAAAATGAGTGGGACTTAAATTTGAAAATATCCATATCCTTTTGTGTGTGTGAGAGAAATGTAATCCAATTTGTGATTTGGATCTCTGATGCTGCAGCTGCCATAGGAAATCTTCCAGCATACTCTTCAACCATATTATTCTGCATTTTAGCTTCTCAAGACTGAGATGAATGGTAATTATCTTCTTGGTAAAATCCTCTCTTTAATAAAAACAATTCCTTTCTCTATGTTCTTCCTTTTATAAGAACAGTGGTCTTAAAAAGAGCTAACTTCAACCCTTTGCCCAGCTGCAGAGATCTAGGAAATTCATTACAATTTTGTTTGGTGAAGAGGGAATTACCATAAATTCTTCATAGTTGCTGACTCACCAAAAGGAAACATATTTGGTCTTGAATTGTTGGTCAACACACCTCATTCCTTTGTTCTGGCTACTTTCGGTGATAAAAAAAACCCAAACAAACAGACTAAATGTGATTTTTCAAGTGTTACAGGTGCTTAATTACACACTAATTCAAATTTCCCTTCAGTTGCTTAATTGCAGATTTAGCCTTAGATACAGTGGCATTCCCACTTTTCTAGTGAAAGCTGTGACTCAAAACAAAAACCATGACAGTAGCTCCTTAAGCATCTGGCCCTTGGATTTTCACCTTATAGCTCTGAAATCCCTCTTCACTGATAGGTGTTCAGCTAATAGATTTTTTTTCTTGAAGCTGAAATCAGTTTTCTGAAATTTGTCATTCTCAGGATGAATCACAGAGAGAAATCATGCTAACAAATCTATCAGCTCCTACCATATGCTGTCTTTCCCTGGCTTGTTTATGGTCAGAGGTCTCCAAGAGGTAAAAGTCTTTAAGTGAAGTTTGCTTCACTTGGATAATGAATGAGAATGTTGAGAAAGAATTGCCTGTAATTGCCATTGTTGTCTGGAGAAAAGGAAGGTAACCTCTCTCTCTGATCAGATTTCTATACACTCTTACCCAGTCATATTCTAAAAGCAGTAAAAAAGTTGAGGAATAAAGAAGTTCTATTTATAGAGCTCCGAACTAGTCAGATAGCATGGAAAACAGATCCTGAAATATGCAAACATTTCACATAAATCATATTCCTACCTACAGGAGTAAAGGTGATAAAGGACCTCACAAGGCTGGACTCCCTCCTGAAATCTATTTCAATGACATATCAAGCGCTTCAGCTGTAGCTCCGCCCTGACATTAGAATTTCATTAGTTTATTATTTTATTCAGACATCAGAAAATAATCAGGCTTTGGCCGATTGTACATATGCAAAGCGAGACTAGACTGCCACACCCTCAAATTTGTCTGGAAAACACAAAATATTTTACGAATAGTGTCAGTAATTAAATAATACTCAACACCATATTTAAGCGGTCTGTGACAGCTAATGACAGCTGCATAGCTGTAAGAGCTCATGCTTTGTCAGAGATATTTTTAAACTCTGGCTGCTGAAATCCCTCAAAATTACAAAAAAACCCTCCTACTCTTAAAAATTCTTTCAGTGCTCCAAAGATTTCTGATGCCCTGCCACTTATAACAGATTCCAAAGTGCTATTTTTTCATAGTCAAATATATGCATATGCACACAAGCACATATTCAAATTCATGTATATATACTTATATATATTTACAGGGCAAAAATAATCCAGTGAAAAAGTGACTGTATAGGTACTGTGACAAAGATTTCTCAAGTGAATTTCTCAAATTTTGCAGGATAAAGCTTTATCAAGTCATTTCAAAATAAATGTCAGGAAAAATCAATCTTCTACAGTATCCTCTCACAAACATGCTGAAGTAGAGGCATACTTCATGTGGTTTACCACTAAATACAAAATATGCATTATTTTTAAAAAGTCAGAGCTCTTGAAAGTATAAATGCATTCATTTACCATTGACCTAGAAACTGCTCCAAAACACTTCTGTTTAGTGTCACAACACCATTATGGCACTTCTTTTAAAAAAGCTCCAAACCAATCAAACTGTTAAACTACACAAATCTTGTGGTGAAGGAGGAAAATATTTGAGAGCAGCAATGTTTCTCTATGGTACTAAGCCTAGTGACCATACAAACTGAGCTACAGGTGCACCTGCAAGCACAACTTCTCTAAAAAAGTATCTGATGATGGAATAACAACTTCACTGATGTCACTTAATTAGACAGAAAATATTTACCATAAACTGGATAGATACAAAATTTACAATCAGACTTTAGTCCTGTGAATATACATGGATGCTTACAGTAAAGGATTAGAATACATGGAAATCAATTGTCTGTCATATAGATGGGGGATATTTATTTTTTTAATTTCTTTTGTAGTGTTAGGATCTTTATCAAGTTAGTAAAATAAATTATTTTACTACAGAAGCGGACAGATAACTCACTCTTTTAATTTTTATTTTACAAGTGATAAATAAGAACATGGATTTTTCCATGAGCATTTTCTTTGTACTTCTGAATTGCCTTTTCTCCTTAAGTGCTTAAAATACACTAAGTATAATATTGCTATAATAAATCCCTTCACAATTACTCTAGAGACGGAGTCACAGACCATGCATGCAGTCATGATGATTTAATTTAGTAATTCTGATTGACTGAAAGAGTGCAAACTGCTCTTTCCCCAGAAGATTGTTTGAAGACATAAATTCTCGGTACAGTCTACTGAACATAAATGCAAACAGGATCATGAGCTGGTGTTAGAGGCTATAATGTACATCAGATTTCCCTCTTTATAAAGGAAAGCAAAGAGCTGGTGCAAACTGCAGCAAAATATAGACTATTAGGGGGAACACATTTTTCCCTTTGTTCTCTATTTTTAGCAATAACATGTTAAAGTTCTTACAGATAAACATTGGATTTAAGTAGAAGATGCCTATATGAAGAGGGAAGGGCAATTAAAACGAGATAATCCAATGAACTCTTCCACTTGCTGTATAAAAAAGATTGTTATTTTACAAAGATTAGAGATTAAATTTGACACTAATACATTACTGATAGTTTTTTGCTTCCAGGGGTTTAAGCTTCCCTCTAAAAATTGCCTTTGAGTGATAAATAATCTTAAGTAATGGAAGGAGTTGGTTTGTCAATCTCCTCACAAGCAAAAAGAGAGAGAGAGGATGAAACTTTGCCAAAATCTCAAACTTGCAGTGGAGTTGGTCTGCTCAAAAGAGAGAATTCTACCATATTCCCAGTCCACGGAGATGAACATACACACTTACTGTCATCAGATGTGCTGATGTAATTTATTTGAGACACAAATGTTGATGTTGACAGCTTTACTTCAAGCAAAAGTTGCCTGTATATGCCTGTTTAGTGTAAGTCACTAATTTCATTCTTTTGCTAAGCACAGTTTAGCAGATATTTAGCTTTATGCTTCACTGTTCATCACAGCACTATCCAATCTGTCCAGGGTTTCAGGTCAACAGAGGCCATATTATGTTCAGCTAAGATACAGATACAGAATTACAGAATCAACAAGATTGGAAAAGACCTCTGTGATCATCAAGTCCAACCTATGGCCTTGTCAACCAGACCATGGCACTAAGTGCCACATCCAGTCACCTCCAGGGATGGTGACTCCACTACTTCCATGGGCATCCAATTCCAAAGCCCAGTGACCCTTTCTGTGAGAAATTTCTTCCTAACCTTCAGGTCCATCCCAAACCTCCCCTGACACAGCCTAAGTCTGTGTGCTCTTGTTTTACAGCTGGTTGCC
>VWYP01022483.1:37973-91110 GCA_013400435.1 Pycnonotus jocosus
TCCATCCCCTCACCCTGATCATCAATAAAGATATTAAACAAGACTGGGCACAGAGCTGATCCTTGGGGGAATTCCACCAGGGACCATCCACCGACTGGATGCAGCACCTTTCACCACCACTCACTGGGCCCAGGCATCCAGCCAGTTCCTGACCCAGCACAGAGTGCTCCTGTCCAAGCCATGGGCTGTCAGCTTTTCCAGGAATGTACTATAGGAAACAGTGTCAAAGGCTTTGTTGAAATCCAGGTAGACAACATCCATAGCCTTCCCCTCATCCACCAGGTGGGCCACTTTATCATAAAAGCAGATCTGGTTGGTCGGGAAGGACCTGACCTTCCTAAATCTATTCTGGCTGGGTCTGATCCCCTGGATGTCCCCTTGAGTCTGATCACACTCAAGATGACACAAAGCCATCCACTGAGTCAACCTGGAACTCATGTTCCCAATCACATGAAACAGAGGTTCAATTACTAACCTGAAATAATTTTCTGTGTCTACTACTAACATAAAAGTATGGCAAAGAAAAGCAGTTCCCATAACAATGCAAAAGAAATCTTTTTCTTTGCTTCATCAAAACGATACATTAATTGTTTTTTTATTTGNATGTCCCCTTGAGTCTGATCACACTCAAGATGATACAAAGCCATCCACCGAGTCAACCTGGAACTCATGTTCCCAACCACATGAAATAGAGGTCCAATTACTAACCTGAAATAATTTTCTGTGTCTACTACTAACATAAAAGTATGGCAAAGAAAAGCAGTTCCCATAACAATGCAAAAGAAATCTTTTTCTTTGCTTCATCAAAACGATACATTAATTGTTTTTTTATTTGCTCAGAAATGTGAGATGCTTGTAATAATTTTCTCCACATAATATCTATTTTTATAATAGAGTCGTAAGAAAACAATAAAACAAACTGGAAATAGCACGCATGGAAGAGATTAATGTGAAGTGACTGTATGACTTTAGAGAATCAACATAGTCTGTATCAATATAGTTGTATTGACAAAGGTTAGCTCAAATTGGACAGCTTATGTTCCTGGACTCCTCCAAAGAAAAACGCTCTCCCAGAACTTGATTTGGGACTGACAAATCTTGGCCCTTACTTGAAATGCTGTTTATGAGGTCCTTCCATTAGAGAAATCAAGCCTACATCAGTGTTTTGTTTTCTATCAGGCAATCTGAAGCAAAATTCCCTATTATCTCAACACACTTTGGTTTGCATCATGATTTTAGAGTGCCTGGGTACCTCCTGGATAAAACGAAAATGCAAGATGACCTGTGAGAATCAATCTGATGCTTTCCATCCCTTTGTGAATGTACAGCCTGAGGACATGATGACCTATTCCAAAACAACTTCCCTATGGCTGACACAGACACATGATCCTCCTCTTCTGCTCTACAGATTGACTTTTACCCTGCCACACTACCTACTAATAAACACAAGAATCCAGATCAAGTACCCTCCCTTACTCCTTGGTTAGGCTCAGAGCACCAGGAAATCCCCACAGATAACTGCACCCTCAACGTATTTTCAGAGCCACTGACATCTCCTCACCATCCTTCGTGAAGCTTTGCTCAGTGCCAACACTGTTGAGGCTGATGATGAGACAAAGTCATTCCTCACACTGTGGCACCACGATGCATGCAGAATGCTTAATTAAAAAAATAAATAAAAATTAATTTATGCTTTGTTAGACCCATCAGTAGGAGTAACACATATGATAGGAATAAGCACACTTAGTCATGCAGAACTGTAAAATTCCTCCTAGTGTAAAAATAACACAGAACACTTAAGTTTCCATGAATCATTAATTCCAATTCTTGCAGTGAAAATCCTGAATCCATATTCTTCTCATTAGTTTACATCTTTGAGTGAATCACAATTCAACTGAATTATGCCAGCTGTCACTTTAAAACAATCCTAGCCTCATAGTCCTCCATAAATGTTCTGCTAAGTGTAACTGCCAATTGAATATTGAACTAGACGGGAATAGATGAGGCAAAATAAAGCTTATTTACTATAGTCCCTACTAAGAAATTTTTAGGTTTAAAAATATTGTGATGTATACTAACACTATTGCATTCAAAATGAAAATACAACCTAGTAATACAGGTAAAATTATTTACTTTAATGCTTCTGTCACAGTAATTTCCCCAAAAAAAGACATATCTGCAGGCATAGTTCCTCATAAGTTCCTCAGCAAAAACTTTATTTGTATCTCAAAATATTTAAAAATATGAGGATTGAATAAGAACCTTCAGAAAAACCAAAATATATAAATCCACACATAAAACCATTAAAATCACTCAAGCACTTTCTTGCTTGTCTTTAATCATAGGATAGTTCAAGTATGCCAAGTATTTTGAGTTTTCTGCCTTCACCTCCTTTCTTTCCTTGCTTTCAGACAGATGTAAGTAAAAGAAGAAATTTTCAGGTAGATCACCCACATTTCAACACCATCAGCTGATGTTGTTGATAGTGAATAGATTACAAGTACCAGGCAGGCAAAAAATCCTCTCACCTTACAAACTTCTGAACAATGTACAAAAAGACTTAGAGGACAAAGTGCAATATGTAAAATAAGATTGATATTGTTCTAGGATGGTAGTGTCCCCTACCTGGTTCAATGTGAAGCAAATCAAGAAGAGGGTGGCAGTATGATCTAGATCTGAGACAACTACTAGGAATATGTTTGAAATGTGCAATGAAATCAGCCAATCACTTACACTCTCCCCTCAGACAGGGATGGGAAAGTTTCATCAGTGCTGCATAGCAAGATTGGTAATACTCATCAAGGGAAAAGCCTTGCCATTTCCAACAGATTATCATCACAGTTTATACAGGATGTTGAGAACATTCCTCCACAGAGAAATAGTCTGTGCTCTCTCAGAACAGGCTATGCCTATTCAGTTCTGGTTTTCCCTATAAAGAAGGCATATTATCTGAAACTCTATACAGCTTGGAGTTCAACAGTGTGCAGTTGGGCCAACAATATCAACACACATTAATATGTAATAACCCTTAGTATCCTTACTAGTCTGGAAAGCACCAGTACATTTCTTTATTTCCCATGCAAATTATGGTAAAATAGTCCAACACTGAAAGCTCTTCTGAAATTGAGGCAGAAACGTGGTTTCTAGCCATGATTCAGAAACTGTACCATGATCCTATTTCTGGAATAGGAGGAAAGCACTCCTATTGCTATTCCTCCTACTGCCCCTCTGCTTTTATTGGTCACATCCACTCAGCTGCAAAAGAAACAGCTCCACTGCTTCTGGAAGAAAAAGAAAAGGTACTTTCTGACTTTATCCCATTACATTGCAAAGTAGAAGTGGCCATAATCCATATGACAGGAATTCCACATAGGAAAGTTGCATTGACTGCACTGCTTGGTTACTGTTTAGTTTCAACAAATAAAATAATGCTATTATGTAGAAAAAAAATGTTTTTATGAAAAGCAAAAGCAAAATCTACATAAATACTTACTTAAGACAAAGACTTCAAGCTCCATCTTTCTATTTTATTGTACCCATGCATTTAAAGATCCTCTATTCTTCACTTACTCTAATTTTTGTATTTTTTGAATAAGCAACATAATTTACAAAGGCTATACAACTGAAAAATACTATGGCCAGTTCTGTGCTCAATTACTTTCTTAACTGATTTGGGGGATTTTTTGAGAGCATGTGTGTATGCATGTGCATACAGTAATTTTGACTTGTAGCTTTTGGTAAGAAGGAGTAGTTTTCCTGATTTCTACTACCAAATTCATTCTAAGGTAAATAGGTTTACCTTAGAACCATAATGGTTTTAAGTTTTTCCTTAAGCAACCTGTGTTTCTTCACAGAGGAGGATGCAAATGTTACTTATAGATCAAAACAGCCAGTTAATATTCAGTAAAGTCACCCTTCCCAACTGACTGCATGCAGAGCAGATTCATAAAAGCTATCAGACCATTTTACTGACTGGCTGGGAAAACAAACTAGGGAAAATATGGGGTCATGCAGCACTGTTTTTTAAGCAGGAGGAGGGTAAATGGTGGGGCAGCCTCACAGCTGGGGCAGCTCTCAGCCCAATTCCAGCTAAAACTCAGAAGCCAACCATAAAACAAGTACCTTTTCAGAGATGGTCTGAGTGGCATAGGTGTGGATTGTGGTTGAAACACTGCCTTTATGAGCTCTGATGGCCACAAATTACAGTTCTCTGGCACAACAGAATAATGCAAAAAGAAAAAATCTGACTCTTGTGCAAAAAAAATATTCTCTAGATACCCAAGGCACATTAAATGCTTCACAGTAACACAGTTTTAATGCATTTTAGCTGAACACTTCAACAATGCTCTTATTTTCCAGTCAGACTGAATAATTCTGTTCCACTTTTGGAGTCCAAGTGCCACATTCTCACCAACTCAGTAAAATGATTAAACTTATTAATTGTCAATATAGCTGAACTGATTAATAAATTCACACATTCTTCATTCTAGAAATAATTCTACCAAAATAAAGTTATTTTAAGTGTATTTGGCATAGCATGTTTTAACATATAAAATTTTCAAACATTTCTCCTTCAAAGTTTTATAGCTGTGTACAGAGAAATTAATGTTTTCGATTATTGTCAGAATAACACTGCATTACCAGGCCTGCATTTGAGCAGGAAAGCTCTAAGTTTGTTCTCACCAAACAGCAAATAAAAATACATATCACAGAATAATAACTTAAAATAATAGTAAATAACACTAACCTTGAATGTGACGCCATTTGTCATTTATTTTTGAATAAAAGAGCCTGTAAGCATATTTCTCACACTACTCCTCTGAAATCCCTAAATTCCAAAATTATATAAAACCCACTTTTACAGCTATAAATATTTCCAAGGTATTTGCAATGCAAATCACTTTATTATTGTCTCTTGCCTTTGACACTGCCCATATTTTTTAAAGATTATTTTGGCTACACGGTAAAGCACTGGTCCAGCATTACTATTTTCTGCCACATGTCAGAAGCCTTTAAAAACTACTTCACTGTCAGCCTTTCTGTCACTGTTATTTTTATTCACTAACACAAGTTTCAAAGCTTTTAAAGGCCACAGCAACCTACATGATGTACCCCATAACTTCTCCCACACCAACCCAGTTACTCAGTGGACTCCTGTTACAGCTGGCCTTTCAGTGAAGTTCACCCTCATTACTGGTACAAGTCACCAACTGGCTTGAGCTTGCAGCTTTCACAAAGATCATGCCCCTAGAACTTCTACGTGATGTTTCTGAAAAAAGTATGTGCTGTGCCAGTGCCATAAATAAGAACAGAAAGAATCTTTATTTAGGCAAAAACTAAGGGAGAAATCTCATGCCTGGCAGAGGGCTGCTGCAAGGAGCTGCCCACATGCTCAGCCAGCTGAAGCTCAAGGTCAGATCAGATTCCACAGTTTCCCCATGGACGAGGTGACACGGGTCTGAAAGTATACACAACTTCTGGCTCTCTTCTGCATGTTATATGTGGCATATTTTCTACATGTGCAATTAAGTCTGCATGGAGTAGGATATAGTCACCCAATTTTGCAAGAATTTTATTGTGTTATGACTGGTGAGATACAACAACCCATCTCCACCACCTGGAATTAACTTTTTTTTCATAGCACTGGGTTATTTCTGCAAAGAAACTTAAAAACTGTTTTCTTTGATACTAAATTATATTGCACTGAAATATGTGAAGCCACAAAATAGTTGAAAAGTTACAGCATACTAAACAAGCGTAGGATACCGACTAACTGTATGCTAATAAGTACAATTACAAATTCTAACAAGATACTTTATCTTATAGAAGTGGGGTTTTGTTTCATTTACTATTTTCATGTAAGATACATGAAAGAAAATAGAATAACTAAGTAAAAATCAGAAGTTCTGGGTAGAAATACAGATAATTTAAGTTATTAATATAGATATTAATAGAACACATAACGAATACATCTAGAATTTCTTATAAATATGGGGGGGAGGGGGTTTCCACAGAGCTCAAAGCACATTGTGTATCAAAAACTAACATTTTTCCTTGGATTCTGTTAATTCACTGTCTCTTAGTAACTTTTAGTTGCTAAGAAGTAGCAGCCAGCAGAAATCCGTATCATGGTGATAGATATGTTTTATGTATAGAAATGTTTCCCAGTTTCCCAGTAACCCAGTTTCACACCTTTGATCAGCAATGCACTTTTACAGTACTTCACAGTATATTTACAGTTTTATGTCACATGACCATTTTAGGATTTCTCAGCAGGTTTTGCAAGAAAGTAATTTTATTTCTTTATGGACCTTCTGATTGTCAGATAACTTTAAAAAATTGCTTTAATCTCCTCAGTTTTCAGAAAAGACCAGCCCTCACTTCGTTGCTTCTTAGCAAAAATGAGTGCACTCTAGTCATCCTAGGAGTGCATTTATAAAGCACAAATCTCATCTGACTATAAAATGGGCTAGTATTACTTCCAAGTCCTTAAAAGTTTGTGGTCACCATTTATGGAAACTGTAACTACATAGTGCTGATTTCAAAGCTAAAGATTCAGCCGGAACCATGACACCATGTACTGCAGCAATTTCAGGATGTTTTTTCTCCCTCTACTGCACATGCCTAGCTCCTAAGTTGGAAACTATTGGCAACTCCTTTTGCTTTCCATTTAGGTCTGTGCTTATCTCTGGGCTCTAGAGGTGTACTCAGCTTAACAGCTGAAATTTTTAAGAGCTAGAAATACTGTTCATAGATACTACAAGAGAAAAATAGTCCTTTTGAATTTGAATTCTGTTGAAATAAACATCATGTGTAATGTGGAGATCCTTTAAACATTCAGAAATTGTGCATGTTAATATTCATATGTATTACTGTATACAACCAATTTAAGAAAACAACAACAAAAAATATTGGATATGACAAAGATCAACATAAAGTTAAGTTGCTTTTAAATGACCAAAGCAGTATTAAACAACATTCAGAAGCAAAATCTGAAATTTTGAATTTAAGTTCCCTTCTGCTATGCTTTCATTAAAAAATTGAACAACCCATAAGGCCCCAATAAAAATAGATTGAATAAAATTTTTTTTTCAGTGAATTAATGTTTCCAATTATACAACCAATAATCCAGTTAAAACTGTCTCCTTTCTAATCCAAACTTTTCCACCTGTATCATCATTATATGCAAATAACCATCAAACACAGCCGAATACATGACCAAGCAGATAGTAAGGCAATGTTACCACTTTAATTTTGCTGTTTACAATGTTCATGAAGGAGCCTCACTGTGGGACTCTTGGGAGACTATCTCATCCATTTCAAGTAGCAGAAATATCATCATTTTATCAAGCTTGAATTCAAAAAATAAAGAAAATCACTGCTTTCTGTTATATAGCTGCATAAGTCTGTCAAGGTTGGTACATATAAATTGAGATAATACATGAAGATATTGAAATACAAAGCATCAAATTTCGGTATTGCTCTCGTTATTATAAAATTAAACCTTGTTCATAACAACATTACATCTTCTTCCTTTCAGAATATACATAACTTCTTTATATAAGCTCTTCTCATTTTTTTTTCTATTTTAATTGCTTCAATAAAGTTCAGTCTGAGGATCAAAGCTTAAGCTTCTTTGAATTACACCAGCTGGTTCAGGAAATACATTGAACCAAATCATGCTTTTAACATTTGCAGAGTTTCAGAACAAATTTCCTGAGCAGAACCATGGTACTGGGAATATGATAGCTTCTAGACAGTCACAGATATGGATGTAATTAGGGACAGACATTAGGGACAGATCTTGGAGGATCAAGAATCTTCAGACAGTTAGTGTGTCAAACACTAACTCTGATTATCCCTAGCCCAAGTGCTTGGCTAGATGCATCCCTGTACAGCCAGTCTGATTCCTTAGCCACTAGAATCCAACTTGGTCTTTCCTGAGAACACCAGTGAAATGCTGAGGATAAAGTTACAACTTGCACACCTGCTTTTTGCTTCTTTCAGTACCATTTCTGTTGCTGAAAGAATTAATATGAACAATGCACAATTAACTCAACTGTTTAATCAATACATCAATGTACAATGAAATCAGTAGCTTAGCCACTCATTGCCCTCCATCAATCCATGTTCAGGCCCTCATCTCACAATTTTTGTTTTTGTTCCATTCTGAATATGCTTTTGCTAAGATTATTTTCACATATTTAGTTTAAGTACCAGTGCACATATTTCAAATTAAGAACCACTAACCTGTCCCAAAACTTTGAAAGCTATCTAAACAAAAGAGATTCTCAGACTCAAAGAGATTAAATGTAACATATAGAAACAACAAAATAGGTAGGAAAGCAAAAGTACTGTAAAACAGATCAAAATAAGTAACAAGAATCATAAAAAGTTCTTCTCAGCTATTATTACATTTGTAAGCAAAGATTGAAGTAATACAAGAGGGAAAGAGAAGGTAGCACAAACATGGTGGTCAAAAGCTGGGAGACAAGAAACAATGAAGCCAAGGCAAGAACTGAGAAGTTGCTTCACATCACTTTATATTGCACATATAGAAATAAATAAATAGGGAAAAGATTGGAAAAGGACATCACAGGACCACGCAGGCTCTCTTTGGTTGATTTTTTTTTTTTTAATTTATTTTAATTTTCAGGGATACTTTTAGCACTGATAACACCAAGCTGTTTTAGAACACAAACACATATTGTCCAGAAGTAACAGCTTTACATTCCAACATCATTTAACTCTACATTTTTTTTATTAAAGTATCCAGAATGCAACAGGAAATTTAGTTCTATTTTCCTTTTATTTAGTTACCCCTTAGCTCAAAAATCTGCAGAAGAAATAATTTTGAAAAAAGCATTTTTTGTATATGGGATAATGTCTACAGTAATCACAGGGATCACTAGTAGCAATAATACATATTGTGAAAAATATCTATACTTTAGCGTTTACTTTCATAAAGTATCACAAAATAAGATATTTAGTTTGGTATCACAACCAAGCATCCTAATTTTTGTGACTCCTTCAATTCAACATACTCAGAAAGAATACCTGACATCAGGAACTGTGTTTAAGAGCATAGCTACAGCAGGCTGTACAGAATATTTAGATGTCAGTGTGTGAAATAAGTAGTCATGCTGTAGAGGAACAGGCCTGGGGCACTCATGTGTCTGAATCACTGCCAGGATCAGCAGATCGTCACTGTTAGGAGGATGCCATTCTTTCTGCACAGCCCTCAACTATCATTTGACACCACTGTAAGAAGGGCAAGACAGTACAATTAAAAACAACAGATTTAAAAGGAGACAAGAATGAAATGCAATTATTGGGCCAAAAGAATGCTGTTACCTGGATTTTGTAACAGAAGTTTGCCATTAATTTTATAGTCAACTTTTACAACCATCTTTACTTCAGAGATTGCTTGTTCTGGTCATATACACAGGGTTTACTACATACTAAAGAGTCCCTCTACAACAGCATAAGTAATGAAAAATATAAACATGCTAGGCAATCAGGAGCAGGAAGGATATTTAATTCCTAACTGTATCAGAGGGTGAGCTGAAAAAGCTGCTGCCACTTTAAGTTAGTGCAGTGTTTGATTTGCCTTGTAGGGCCAAAATGCTCTAAAGACCATCTGGGGCAAGGGGGTGTGTGAGGGTTTTTTATTCTTGTTGAATCTTAATGTAGGATTACATAGTTTTTCAGAGCCAAGGTACTGAAGATTACTTATAATGAAATGCTACTGGAAGATGGTTGTAATTAGATTGGTTTGCAATTAAGATACAGAGCATATAATACATTTTTACCTTTAGCTAAGCACATAAGCTTATTTATCTGGATGAGGCAAAACTTGGCTTAAAATTGAGACTTTAATAATCCTACCATCAGATTCTGCTGTTCTATCAATTGCACATGTATTACTATTCCCAGGAACCAAATTAAGCATCAGCTAGCATGAAATTACATTCAGGATTAATATTAAAAAATCCAGACAGGTACAACATACGAAGTTTTTAAAATATATTTCGTATGACATGAGTTTGGAATTTCTTGTAATTTCAACAGAGTGCTTATCTGAACTAAACAGAAAGATAGTGTGGGTCCATGTAAGGAACTATAAATCTAATTAATTACAAGATGATACTGTTATTGGAAAACACAAACAATAGCAAAATCATAATGAATGTAATTTTTTATTAGTATAGGAGCAATTGCATGCTGATTTTTAAAGGCAGCAAACTTACTGTGATGATATTGATTTGTTACATTTTTTCTCCTACCTATACAAAACTAATGAATACATAAGCTTCTTAACATATTAGCTACTCTTACTTAAAGTTTACCTCTCATTTAAAATCCTTTCAGTTTTACTAAAATTCACTTACCTGAAAAGTATAAAACCGGGTCCCATTAGGAGGATGCACTTTAGGAGAGGCAGAGACAGTGTTCATATCCGAGAATATCATTTCTGGTCACACACAATACAATCCACAGAGAGCTACAGATGCAGAGCAGAGTGCTAAGCTCAGAGACAAATCCTTTTATACATTTAGGGAGGCAATTGGACAAAATTCCGTCTGCCCCATCCGTTCAGGCATACAGTGACAGCGCTTTGCATTCCTCACTCCTGCATCCGTGAGCGAAACTGTAAGGTCACTGCTCCCTGACCTCCAGCTCAGCCAGCCCGTTGTAACATGCACGACGAATAAAAATTAGAAATGCCAAAGAAAAGAGAGCCAGAACCCACAGTACATGGAGCCTGTGCAGAATCTGGCAACGCTTTGGACCTGCCCATCTGTTCTCAGTGATAATCACCTCCCTCCACCACAGCCTTGCAAAGTGATTATGCTAAGCATCCCAGTTAACCAATAAAACACAGTTTCATTTCAAGCAAGCATGCACAGTGAAAAACAGAGGACCTCTTCTGACTAACCTGAAGCATGCCTTGTGTTCAGTTTATAGCTGTATTTGATAACAATGATAATTTTATCATTTCAGTTGCTGACAGCTATGTTAACACATACAGCTTGCTTTAAATAACACAAAGGTGGCTTTTTTGTCGTTTTGACTGTCTTGTCTAGGAAAAAAAAAAGAAACTGTGTATTGCACTCCAAATTAGTTTTTTTTTACATTTCTTAAATGTTGATGCTACTACTGGGGAGAAATAAGTATTTGTCAGACTGTTTAAAGAGCTATAGTCAGTTTAAATATAATACACATTATCAGCTTCTCTTTTCTCATTTTTTTTTCCTAATTTTTTTTTCTCATCTTCAGTCTGAATCTCTCTTGAAGAAAGGTTTACCTAACATTGTTAAGTATAAGGCTGGAATTTTATTCTGAGCCTTACTGTGCTTAGTAAAGCTATATACCTACAGCTTAATTCATTAGCTATGCACAAGATGTTTTAAAGAAGTTATTTTTTAAAGCTGATAATACTTGTGAATACCTGCACTGAACATGCAAAAATCATTCATCACATCTTTTCTTCAAACGCAGATCATCTGAACTACATGAAGATGATAAAAGAAGAACTTGACACTTTTCAGAAACAAAAAATAAGTGTTCAATTTACAAAAATTGAAAAGTAGGGTTACAGAAAAGGGTAAAATTGTAAAGTGGTTGCAAAACTAACTTTGCATGTTCTGTCAAGCACTTTGTATTTTATTCACAAGGTTTAAAAGAGACAGAAAAACCACTTAAGAAATGGTACTTTCAAAAGGAACTTGTCAAAATTCTAAAAGCCTGGTAAGTTGCCAGGCTGTCTATGTTTTTTATTCTGTTTTATCTTAATGCTTTTAGCAATAGGAGATAATGCAGCTTCTAAAGTAAAATGAATATGAAAGGAGTTGGAAAAGATGAAGAGATGTCTGTCTGTTTAAATGTGTATGTCAGAGTGGCGCATACTGCAATAATATTTTGTAAGCCAAAGAGAAAAAAAATCTTCTTAGACCCTATTCACATCTAACAATTTCTTATAATTACCATGATATGGCTTCTAAAGCATTTACAGAATCAAAGCAAAACTACTGTCTGGAAAAGTTTCTTAAGACCTAGATTTCAGATTGCAGTGTATTCTCCCCTCTTAGATTTCTCTTCCAGAAGATCTAGATGCTTGTATTAGCAAAGAGGCCCCTCAACTGGTCAAATGAAAGACACCAGTTTGTTTATAATCTGAATAGAGAATCTTTTATCATGAGCTGATACTTTCTTCTTTATAATATGCCTACCAAACACATGCTATTTCTCCACAGTGCAATGAATGAAGTTTCTTTTGTGGACATTTAAAATGGTTTGGCCTGGAAGAAGAAAGAGGTTTACATCAGTGTTTCCTAACCAAATGCATAAATTGAAGAATTCATGTGCAAAATCCCATGTACATTCCTCTGATAGACAAGTACTTTACACTACTTAGTAACTGTACCTATAGCTTGAAATTCTCTTGCTTCAACTTTCATAACTTTTAATCCTTATTTCTACCAGGGATATAGAAAACTCAGTTCCTTTTCTCATACTAACATGTGCTAAATCTTAAGGTAGTTAATTCACAGTTAAACCCAACTGCTCTAGTCACAGTTAAAATAATGCCTTTCATGATCATAACTCTACTGCTGTATTTAGACTTGCTAGTTCTCTATTTCTTCCTCTGGGACTGCACATCTTTTAGCTACAGCCTTCCACTGAGAGCTCTTACTAGGATCATGGTTCACCATGTCTTGGCTGACTGTTACTTGAAAAATGCTTTTAAAATTACTGTTCCTGGCCTTTTATCTGTTGTTTTGGCTTTCCTGCCTAGGTGGAGAAATTTGCAGTTAAAAAACCTACCACCAATGCCACCACAAAAAAATAAGGAACATTCCCTGCCATGCCTGCATTTCAGTTCTAATAAACACATCTCCTTATATAATCAGTATAAATCTGGAGGGAAGGCATAGGTTGTAACAGTTGTTCTAACTCTCTACTAACTTCCACCCTGTGAGGAAATGTAATGACTACAATTTTTCTTCTATCTCACTGCAATACAGACAACATCATATTCTTGTAGGATTCTCATGGAATCAGTGTCATTTTGGTGTAACACTGAAAATAGATTGAAAACATTTGTTTCCAGCAGTTTTTTTTCTGAAAAATATGAAACTAGCCTCCTGTCAGGAAGCATTTGGAGCACAGGTGGATTCAGTAAAGCATGAACAGATGCATGGCAGAATGAGTGCTCAAAATTACAGAAAGGGTTGCATTTCAGAAAAGCCAGCAGCCCCAAAGCTGGGATTCAGCAATCTTCTTGGAACAAGGAGCTGGACCCAGGTCTTCCATGCCTAACTGAATGCAAAAACAACTAAGAAGGGTATCAAGCAACATGAACTGAAAGACAGCAGAAAATGGAACTAAAGGAAACTGAACACACCTAAAGACCATGACTACAGCTCAGAGGTAGAAGTACTTACAATGGATGCAATCCCCATTCAAATATATGCTCCCATGAATCTTATGATGATTTAATTATTCCATAAACTGAAACTTGTAGTGGAGGAAAAAAAATCTCACAGATGAAAAAGTTTTACATGTTTAAAAGTAAGAGATATGGCAATGCTTCTGAGATGGCTTTAGTTCCACTTACTTTTGAATGTACAAGTTATCAAGCACTGAATCTGTATCATATGAATTATGTTGACCTTTACATTTTAATTAGATACTACTCTCCAAAGTTTTCAGTGTGACTGTATATTTAATTTTAAGTGGGTTTTTTAATGTGTAGCCTACAATTTTTGATAGTAGGTATAAAACCCAAGATATGTTATATATATCAGAGATATATATATTAAAAAAACAGTAAGTCACACATCGAAAAGGAAGGCATATATACGTATATATCAGACGATTATGTAAAGTCCTTTGAAAATTCGGGGACACTAATACAAACCCTTCTATTTCTGACCATGGACACAAGATGCACTTTTCAAAATTGACAAACATACTTAGCTTTTTAATGTGCTAGTGCTTGTGATATATAGTTTCTCTTGAGAATATGTAGTGCAATATAAAGCAGATGTTTTGAGTTAAGATCTAAATCACCAGCTCTTATTGAATTAGGTGAGTAATTATCCAGAAACAAGGACTTTATATCACATATTATTGTCATTTCTGTCTCTATCAGGGAAAACCCTGTTAAAGAAACATGCCTTCCTCCAGGAGCAGTGTGTGTGTGATTTTCAGAACAATAGGGCGCTTTCACATTAAACCACTAGACCTTATCACTTCTATTTCATAGACTCAGAGAAACCCTACTAATCCTCCAATATTAACAACATTGTACTTGAATTGATGCTTCTTTATTATATTCTGTTGTAGACATCAAAATAGAGGGAGTATCATATGATATGTTACTCATCTGGCTAAAAATATCCAGATTTTTCTTTAAACTAAAAAATGTTAATGTTTAAAGAGCACTGTCTTCCAGCTATTAATGGCTGGAAATTATGTCAAACCTTTACCACAGTTCAGAAAAAAAGATATTCAACTGCATTTCAGATTTTAATGACTATCTTCATGAAGTCACACACGAGATCTAATTGTTTTTATATCCAAATTTATTTACAGCTCCTTTCAGCTTATTTAATGAAGTTCAACACCAAGAGTATTACTTTTTTTCCCTCATCAACAAAGCAACACAAAACCAAAATTTGATGAATATACTTTAAAGAATGTATAAAACTCACACATATGGAATTTCAGAAACTAACCATTTCCAGCTGGAATAGCTCCCAGAAAGCAAAGTGGGAGAATTAAAGACAATGAAACATAGAACAAATAAGTTCTTGCTCCCTTTCAGGCTTCTAGTACTAATAGAAAATCCTTATAGAATTTAAAACTGATAGAAATAGATTAGCTTATCTTATTGATAAGTAAAACCTGTTTTTTATCTTGTCTCTTCAATTAAGAGTAAATTATGAACATTTCCATCACTGGTCTTTGTTGCCTTTGAGTATACAAATACCAGCTTGTAGCAGGAAGTGTCTCACAAGAACAACTGCTGATACCAAGGCGGTATGAACTTATGAGCCCTATTTTAACTCTGAACATAAAGATTTGTGTAACTCTTGATGATAAGTACACTGCAGAACAAAATATCTTCTGTTAGAAGTAAAAAATATATGTCAGAAATACTGAAGGATAAAACATGTATCGACAGGTTTATTCTTTATGATGGCTTCCCTTTCAAGCATGAGAACAATGACAAAACTTTCACAGGAAGTGCAAATATGAATACAATTAATTTTAAAAGTAATCTTGCATTGTTGAATATACTGAAATATTTTACCAAGTATTGCATTTACTTTGCAAAAAACAGAGTCAACATCAACTAATCTACTTCAAACTCTTAAAACCATTTTTCCTTTAAATGGCAAACTTGAGAATACATTTGCATAACAGTAAATCTCTCTATGCTATGAAAGGTCAATAAAATTAAAATTGCTCATTCAATATCTAAGTGAGTTTATGAATACAGTTGCTCATTCAGAATATATTTTGTGTAACCTATCAAGTATGCAGCCCATAATCAACAAATTTGGAAGCCAACCATAATGACACTAAGTCCAAAAGACACCGTTTGATTGCTGGTGCAAAGTAGGAATTTCCCTTTCTTTTCTATTCTGGACAAGCAATTTTTGGCCACAGCTAGGGCTCCTGGGCAGCACTGCCCTACAATATTCTGGTCATCACAGGTGTAAGAATTAATTCACCCACTCTGAAGACTTAACAATTAAATAGTTCTATATCTGACTCCCTTTCCACATGGTTGAACAAAGCCAAGATGGAATATCCAAGCATCATTCCACTTTTCTTGAAAAATTCAAGTTCCCAGCACTGAATCTGTGCTTCCTCTGTATAACTGGACTATCAGTAAATCAAGACTGTACGCAGAGGCTGTTAGGTAATTGAAATGAACCTGATATAAACAGCGGTTTTATCTTTTATAAGGTTTCTGTTGAAGACAGTGACTGACTGAGTGAATCTAAAAAGGAAATGGAATGGACACTTAATGCTTGTTTATAGAGATGTAAACTGGACTTTAAGCACAATGTGAGAGTTAAAGGAGAAGACGGCAGAGTTGCAAGAAAGTGTAGTAAACCAAACTACAAAAATTCAAGATATTTATCTCTGAAAGTTAATTCATACTTTATTTGAAAAGATATTTACTTTTCTCTTCTCCATAACTCTTGGGTTTCAACTGCCAAAAGCACAGATAATAAGCTATATTTGTTATATATAATGGTCCTCTGCTATTCATTTTTGATGCCAGAACTACATTTCTGTTTTATGACATGACTACAGATTTCATGAAAAAGTTTAGATGGTCTTCAGAATCAAAGACAATTTTTTATGTAGAATCAAAGAAGTGACAGCTTTTATGAACATTTTTAACATTTCGGTCAAATCTAACATTAAATCTTGATGAATCAAGACCTTCAAAGTAATGTGATCCCAGATAGTAGAAAAGAAATAATGTAAATAGTCAGGTTGTTATTTCACCATGTGTTATATCACTTAGGTGTCATTTTTGTTATTTATGCTTTAAGTTGATTATTGCAACATTACACACGGTGGTATCAAGGCACTTGGCAAAATACAAGCAATTTCTTATCAGCAAATGTAGAATCTAAATCATGTACATTACTGCAAAGGACCACAGTACATTAAGGATGAGCAAAATTATGAAAGAACATAAGACCATAATCATTGGCTATGTGTCATCATCAGCAGAGTGGCTTTTTTCTTTTTAAGTGAATATCTTACATTATGTGCCTTGTCCTGAGGATAAAAATAGGATGAAAGCATATGAGGGAAAAAGAGAAGGAGATACAAGTTTGAGATAATGTGTTCAGGCACCATAACTTACTGTTAATAGATATCTTCTCTAACCTTCCTATCCTCCCTTCAAAAAATACTTTTTCTTCCTAACAGTATTATTTTATTCACTTTGATTCTGATAATTTATTTTATACTGCAATTGTTCTGTAATCTTTACACAGAGATGTATCTTTTCCTGGAAGTATAAAAAGTGTTCAGAGAGTAAATTACTGATGAAAATGAGTAACAGAATTTGATCTAGAAGACAAAGGCGGTCAAGAAAGCTTGTGCCAAGGCAATTGTCTGTTAGTTAGTTCTATTTCTGCTCCATCTGAAAAGTATCTTTTGTCATAATGTGTGATGCAAGTTGCTAAACTGGTCCATTGAGTAATTTACAGAAATGAATCAAAAGCTAAAATTCAGAACTGATTAGTCCCATATTTTGCATGGGAACTGGAAATACTCTCTCGACTAAGGACTGTGGACATCAGCAGGGCTTTGCAAAAGGAGGTCTGTTTACTTTCTTGCTTAAAATTTCATGATTTTTCTATACTCACAGTGAATATATTTCTGAATGAAATGAACTCAGACTTGAAAAGTAAGAATAACCAGAATAAACCCATAAAATTACATAATCATGCTTTCTTTCACATTGTGAAAAAAATTGAAATATTACTGATGATTTGATAAAATTCCCTTAGGTAAATTTAGCCTGGAAGCTTTTCTGTTCAGAACGTAGTAGGAGAAACAATCTTGAATTGGATCACTGTCGCTGCGTGCCTCTTTTTGCCTGCCCGGGCTAGCTTGGCACACAGGCGGCACGTGGAGCGAGCTCGATCCTCGGAAGGATCTTACTTGCTCTTGTGGGTTCTTGGCCCCGTCCGGACGATAGCAAGGAGAATGGTGAAGAATAAAGAGGGGTCTCTCAGGGGGGACAACTGCAGAGGTTTATTATGAAGTCTTCAACCTCCGAATGTCTGCCTCTGAGAGCATGTGCTCTCAGATTACCATAGCTTTTATTGGGGGGAGGAGGTGAGGGGTGGATTTGGAAAGGGGCCAATTAGGTGCAACAGGGTGTGGCTCTCAGATATTACAGACAGAGGGGTACACAAATCATAAAGGGAAGGAGGAGATTCCCTAGGGCTTTACCCAATCACTTAGAGCCTCTCCCAGAACTTTCCAGAAGTTAGGGATTGTCTCCAGCATGACAGGCAGGCTCTAGGGGCAGGGGTTAAGGGGATTGACAAGGGGGTTTGAGGGAAGAACAACTTTGATTGATGGGGGAAACCAACTCAAAGGAGGGAAAATACATGGGGGGAAATAGGAATGAACCAAAGGGAGAACTGGGGTACATAAAACTGTAAAGTAACAAAGAAATGGATTACAAAATTAGAACTTAGGTTGAAAAAGCACCATGACAGATCACAACCCTGGGAATTGGAATCTGCTGAAGGACTGTTAATATTGCCAGTCGTACTTACAAAAGCAGTAACTAATTGAATTGTTTAATTAATGACATCCGTCAAATAATTTTCAGAGATACTCAGTCTCTGAATAGCCTCTCTTAAATCACATCAGCCCTGCTGATGCCATTTTGAGCATGTAGGTCTCACTGTTGTACACTTAAGAGGCAAAGCTCTTGGAGTGACTGAGTAAGTTTGAAAATGTCAGACCTGTTGCTCCAACTTTATTCACAAAATGCAGTCTCCTAAAGACAATGCAAAATTCCCTTTTACAGCTAGACACAACCAATAAAATCTTTTGTTGCCTTTTCTTTTTCTTTAAGTACATGGCACAAATCAGTAATAACATATTAGCTTGAAAAGACCTCAAGATTTTGCAATGGTGTACATCTCTCAATTGTCATACATACAGGCTTTTAAGGGGTCATGGTAGAAAGCAGTCTCTTCTAACAATGTATCCTATCTATACTCGTTCTTAACCTCTTGATACCCTTCTCTCTTCTGAAAGTGCAGTAACAGTGTTTGTGTACTGATACAGTCTAAAATCATCTTTCCAGCAGAGAAAAGATACGGGATTATAAAACAAAGCAGTCAATACCATCCTGAGGGCAAATGGCTGTTCTAGGTCTTGACTCAGCACACTTTCATTTCCCCTTACAAACTGTTACAAAAATACAGAATGATCTAGCAACTGCATAGCTATATTAAGTAGAAGCAAACGTTGCATTTTTTTGTGCAAAAAAATTATGATATACAAATAGAGCTGAAAGATACTTTATCAGTGCTAGAAAATTCCATTGAACTACATATTTTTTGGTTTTTGATTTTTTATTTTTTACTTAATTCGCAATTCAGACTTGGGCAATCACAGAATATGGTATGCCAATTAATGCTAATTTAATGTTGACTTCCAGTTACCCTATCTTCCTGGAAATTCTAAAAGAAAAGTCAATAGACAATAGTATAAAATCATGATTTTTCCAATCTTCAGGCTGAATGATTTCCAAACTTGCTAAAAACCCCCCAAAAGGACTTTCTAAGTCTTAATCTTCACAATAGTCACCCTTTTGCTTTATTAAACATGCTTTGAGAATTAAAAAAAAAAAAAAAGTAGGACAGGATATTAAGTAAGATAGTATTTCTAAGATATAGGAAAAGCAAAAGTATTATCTATTTCCTTTCTGCATTCAGTTAGGATGACTTCAATATTTATCATGCAAGTGACTAAGCAGCATTATTCACAATTAATCTTGCCATGCATCAAAAATGTGCCATAGACTTGTAAGCAGTGGAATCTCTATGTTCTTAGCATTCTTATGGCTTAATCTGTATCTCAAGGTAGAACACTGAGATGCAGATGGATTGATAATCAACAAACATGTGTGCCAATATTAAATGAAGATAGAACTGTTATTATTAAGGACCACAGTCTAAAAACCTACACTTGGATAGGAAAAATATCTACTTGACAAGAGCGTAAAAATGTAGTGAAACCTAAATTAAACACTGCAATACTGACAGAGTACTTGTCTCATCTAACAAAACCTTGTCCCCTCTATTTGGGAGCAGATGACTATTGCTTGCTGTTCTGCACTCACAGCTCATTTGGAAAATGCTGAAAGCTTAGTGGTAAGACTATAAAGTTTCTAGATCAAAAGAAGAAAATTATTCATGGACAGAGAATCTCATGTGAAATGAGAGCAGATGGAAAGATGGGAATTATGTGGCTGCTATTGAGCAAGGACACATTGAAATGTCCTTGCCAAGGGAAGGTAGCTTTTACATTTCTTTCATGGAAGCAATGGCAGAAATGAACCTTGGCATCTTCTGGTGGGCTTTATTTGCAGTGGAAGTGTCAGTGTCTCTTGTGTGTTACCACAGGCTCCCTTTACCGTCAATAAAGACAGGCGCTTTCAAGGGGCACTGTTTCTGACCTATTTTAGATGTCTATTTTAGTTTGAGATGAATCACACTACAGAGGTGGGAGGCAGAAAAGACAGAAATGCCTACGCTCTAGATATCTGAAGTTAGGTGCACTGAATCCTACCCTGGGAGCCTGAACTGAATGTTAAACAAGTTATCAAAACATGACAAGAAGATATTATAATCGATGACAAAAACCCCACTGATTAAGTACACCTGAGGGAAAATTACTATGAGACATATTTTTATAACTATGTGAAACAAAATCAAAACCACACAAACCCCGAAAATGGCTTTTCCTACTTTCCTGAAACAAATTATGTGAAAAGCAACATCTGCAGCGACAAATTCAGTCACATACAGATTAAGTCTGCTGCTATAATCACAGGGAAGATTAACATCCCAGACTAAGATACAAAAGACAATGGAGCATGGCAAAATTAACTGCAAAATTATTTATGTTTTATTAAAGGATATAATGTGACGCAAACAAGCTAAATCACATCTAAAAGGTTAAATAATAAAGCAACCTCAGGCCAGGTAGCACCTAATTCTTAGTACTATATCGGTGCTTATTTCACCTTCACTGCAGCACAAACACGTTTCTTATGAACATTAAACAGGTATTGTAGACATTTTTTACAATTCAAAGCTTGGAATTTTTTTAGAACTTCACAGAATTTCACATATTATATTTCATGCCATTTCATGCAGCAGCTTTACATTTTGATTAGTGTCAAGTAGTGGTAATGTTAATTAGTATGTTCTTAAAGTGGCACAGAAAATCTTAAAAAAACAGCAGAGCACTATAAATTAAAATGTGTGTGAAATATATGCACTTGTGGTGAGTAGTACAGTAAAACCATAATACTCGTCATGTGTAGGAAATTCCCCTGACATTAGTGCATTAAGAATTTCCTTTTAAAGAAAAAAAAAAGTACCAGAAAAGATCCAACTACAGGTTTAACCTGCATTGTCCATATAAAGGTTTAGTCCTTTCCTGAGTCTGATGTAGGACATATTCTCACCAATACCTCATAAAAAGATGGCCAGAGGAAAAATCATACATTATCTTTCCTCTTCACCCACTGGCCTCTCTTCTTTAAAGAAAATAAATAGATACATCTTTAGCATAGCTCCTCTACAGAAGTCACATTTTACACAAATACCTCCTGGTTCCTTTAACTAAACAGCGCGAATCCTGACAGTCTCTCCTTACTTAAAAATTCCTTCTTAGCCCGGATCATTTTCACTACCTATGTCTACATCTCCAGATAGTAGCTTACCATGATGGAATATATCTTGTTCCTTCTCTGCACAGCCAGATGGAAATCAGAAGGAAACATTTTATCTTACTCCTACTCCAGTCCATTTACCAAAACTCCAAACCTTCTATCTGGTGCTTGTAGAGTGGCACAGCAAATGCAGTCAAGTGTAGTTTCCTAAGACTGAATAACCTTGCAACTCAGAGTAAACAGGTGGCATATAAACCAAATTAGACCAGCACAAATACAATTCTAACTCAAAGTTTTCAGACACTGACCAAGAAAGATATTTTATTAAATGGCAGAATGGTTTTCAATATTTGCACAGTCTGTTTAAGTGAAAAGATTAAGATGATCATGAAAGTGGTTTGACAGACAAGCAAGATAGAACAGTTGGGAAAATAAATGGCAGATGAGTCAACAATTAAAATAAAACTTGTGATTTTATTTTTAAAAAATTTCTTATGACTCATTCACAATTATCTCCCCATAAGCTTCCATTATACACACTCCGCCTTGTAATATCTGAACAGATGAACTTGGTTTATGTGCAAATTAACCAAGATATTTTATTGCTTCTCTGTCTTTGAACTGTTCACATATTAAAATAACCTTCAAAAATTCTTCCTAATTTCTCAAATTTTATTTTTGCAATTAATGGATCTGAAAGGTAATATAGTAAAAGGTTATTGGAGTACAAAATGCTCACTTTGCAACACTGAGTGCTATACTTAAATTTAACACGACACATTTGATCACGTTCCATGGTTAAAAACCATCCTTTTTCATGAGGGCTAAAAATTAGCTTTTATATTAGCAGCAACTTAAAACACACACAAATCTTTCTTGGATACCCTTTCAAATAACTCCTTTTTCAGTTCAGTTGTTTATTGCTTTGGTTTAGACAAAGATCATCCTTCCAAGCAATCCCATCCCAAATATTACTGTTTCACTGTTACTGCCCATTTCTAGAGTTGCAATTAATTAATGGAGCAAGAAAGAGGTAGGCATAATGTGTCAAAGCAAAAACAGAAGAGACATGAGTTGGCATGGAGGCTGTGACATCATTAGAGGGAAATGGAAAGCTATATTTATAGGAGTAAACTAAATGTGCTTGGGAAAGTTCCCAATTGTCGTGGCCAACTGGCACAGTGGAGTACACAAATACGTTAGTCAACACTGAAGTGTCCAAAGAGCCTGCATGCAAACTGCTTATTGGGAATGGTCCCTGCAACTGTCCTATTCTCACATCATAATTAGTAATTGCCTGGAAAAAGTATAAATTAGAGTGAATGAAAAGTGTGCCAGAGTCAGGGCCAACAGATTACTACTACAGATAATTGTGTTTGACTGTCCAGGAACATTTCCCAATACTATTTGATTTACTTGCATATAAACATGATACGCCTTTCCACAAGATTTAAAGTTATCGAACACAGTAAAAGATTTTATTAATTTCCTGTCTTGCTGTTGAAAATCATTTAGTGTTCAGGGATATAAGAGATAGGATATGAATGATCAATACCAACCAACTATTTCTAAAACTTCAATCAAGATAAATCAGACTGGATGCAGCATCATAGTTGCATTTTTGGCTGAAGAACGCAATATTATATTTGGGAGGAGAATCCAGATTGGTATCATGGGTAATGGTTACTTTTCATTTCACTGTTATCCCCATCTGTTGATGTTGAAGGCCACTGCCTTTTGTCCTCTGGCTGTTTTCCTGGGAGAAGAGGTCAACCCCCAGCTGGCTACCTTACAGATAGCTGGAGAGAGGGATAAGGTCACTCCTCAGCCAGGATAAACCACCCCAGCTTCCTCAGCCATTTCTCATAAGTCTGTGCTCCAGACCCTTCACCAGCTCTATTGTCATTCTCTCAACACACTCAGCACCTCAATGTCATTCTTCAGTGAGGAGCCCAAACCTGAACACAGAATCCATGGTGCAGCCTTTCCAGTGTTGGGTACAGGGGGATGCACTTCCCTGCTGGCCACACCATTCCTGATCCAGGCCAGGATGCCACTGGCCTTCTCAGCCACAGGGGCACACACTGGCTCATGTTCAGCTGCTGACAACCAGCACACCCAGCTCCTTTTCTCCTGGGCCACTTCCCAGCCACTCTACCCCAAATCTGCATCACTGCTTGGGGTTGTTGTGACCCAAAGGCAGGACCCAGAACTTCGCTGAAACTCATGCAGCTGGCCTTGACCCATTGATACAGCCTGTCCATGTCTTCCTTTTATTCTATTCTAAGAATTAAAACCACGTGGTGTGGCTGTGCTTCTTATCTTACAGAAATATAAAGATGTAGTTGCACAGCACTTTTGGGTTGGCTTGTTTTCTTGATTTGTCAGGTTAGCTCATCATGAAAATTTTCTAGATTAATGTATTACGAGCCTTATTTCCCATTTCCTAAAATGTGCCATAATGAACTGCTCTGGATGACGACACTCTTTGTGACCTGAAACATTTTCTCCTGAAAGGGTTTTTAAATTATTGACATGCTGATATTGCTCTTTAAATAAGAAAATACTGAATTTCTTAAGATTTGGCCTTATAAATAACTTAATGTTGCTAACACCCATATAGAAAAAAATCTGTATTTCTCTATGTTGCAATTGCATCCCAGTGATTCAGCCTCTTTTCTTCTGTGCAACTTCAGATGGGGCTGTTTCTTACTTTTTATTATATATCAGTAATTCAGGCTGACATTGGCAAATTGTGGCCAAAACTGCTAATTTTACATCCAGCATGATATTACATGACCAAAGAAATTTTGTCATTCTTACTGGGAGTTCTTGACAACTGCAAACCTTAGATTGTCTCAAGTGTTAAGAATGAAGACCATGTGCCAAGACCAGATCTTGATCATCTGTTAATTTTTACAATTATGACTTTATCAAAACAGGCAGGCAAGTAGTCTACAGCTGAGGCAGCATGGCATGCTCCAGAGGAGCATCCAACTGCTATAGACAGAATGCAGGATTTTTCTCATTCTCCTCCCTTGCCACATTCCAATATCTTACCAGTTGTAATCAGTGGCACAGCAGAATTCAAAAGATAATCACCTTCAGGGAGTATTCCTGATATAATCACCAAAATAAAGATCATATTCAATCTTGTGGACAGAACTACTGCATACAACTGTAGATGCCTCTACTTGAAAAAACGGAGGTCTTACAAACTTGTCTTGTTTTTTTCATCCTGCTTGTTTCGCAAATTATTTTACCCTTCAGCAATATGCAGCTACAAGCAGCTGACTCTGTAGAAGCAATTTTCAATTAAAACCTGTTTCTCCCCCTTTTTGTTTCAGTTAATTATTGCCAGGAGGTGTTGCTAACCACAGGCCCTTTTCAATACATTCTGAGCATACTCATATCCTATCACCTTCCACAGAAAAGATGGGTGCTCAGCATCTGCGGCAAGTGGGAGGACATGGATATTTCTCTGGCAGCTGAATTGTGCTAAATGAAAAGTCTACACTGATAAGTCTTAATTTTTTAATTAGTTCTTCATTAAAAGAAATTACTTCCAGTAGCAAATAAAATTGCCCTAAAAATCTAGAAGTACAGAGTGGAAATTACTCTGTCAGTTATAAGACTTTTGACAGAATGTTCATAATTCAAAGATTTTCAGTGTTTCCTAGATCAAGTCTTAAAGCTGTAACATTTATGCTTTCATGATAATTCACTTCATACTTCACATTTACTTCATGATCGGTTGGGGATTTATTACCTAAGCTTGGGCTAGGATCATGTGGCTAAATTCAGAGCACTGAATGTTCTTTCTCATTCATTCCTTTAAGAAAAGAGTATTAATTATAATGTTTATTAAATGCTGCCATCAAAACTACACCAGACCTTTTCTATCAGAACAGTTAACATAAATGTTTCTGTTCTATGGATTTGGTAGGCTATACAATGAACGTGTTTCAGTTTAGGCACTGATAAACATGGGGTTTATCATGTTTACTGTCTTGTTTCTCTTTATATTGGCTTCTTCAGGAATTTGGTAAGCTAGTTTTATAGAAACTATTAGAAAATTTTATAGAAATTATTAGAAAATGTTGCTTTCATTAAAATCTAGTTGGGTCAGACTTTTAAATGTTTTGTTGTGAAGCTGGTAGAACACAGGGGTTGTGTCTAAGGCTATTCAGACATGTTCCTATCCACAGAAAAGTCCAAAATGGTACAGCTCTGTGCAGCCCTTTTTGATCTATTGACTGTGATACATCAGCCCTGGAAACACACACAGAGAGAAGAAAATACTTTCACTCCTTTCCTCCAGCTGATATAGAAAACACCATGACCTACACCCTGAAACAAACACACTATGAACACTGCAACTCTGAAATGCATCCCCTAATGACTTATAATAAGCAACTAGGCTATTTCAAACAAATGTTATTCTATATGAGTAGGTTTCAAAACTGCTACAAAGCAAAGGCTGCCTGACAGAACAGTGTTTCTGCTGACACAGAATATTTACGGCAGAGGTATCGCAAAAATGATGCAAGGGGAAAAATGGTTTAGACTGGAAGATAAGGAACCTTCTCCCTGAAACTAGGCTACATAAATAAAAGGATGAGGTAACAACAGTGGTCTGTTTACATGACTGCCATCAAAAAAAGACAATCTACCATCCAAGTGAGAACCCTCTTGAATTGGGTTTTCCCTGTAATTCAATATGCAAGCATCTTAATGTACATATAAGGGTTCAAAAAAATTGTCTAGCCCACTGAATAATAAGAAGATTTATATTTTTCTATTTCAGCTAATAAAAAGCCAGAGCTAGTCTTTTTTCCTATGCTATCTCATCAGCAGAGGGAGGGTTTTGTGAGCAGCACATGAACACAGCAGCACTGTGTGAAGTGAATAAGGTTCACGGCAAAACCCAGAACACTTTTGACTTCCTACTGCTGGAAGATTACATAACTGGAAGAGACTTACAAATATTTAAATATTACTTTGTCCACTGTGTCTTGAACTGGGTTCCTGTTAACTAAGACATCTTAAAAATCAGCCTTCTAAGATGATTATAAAGTACTAAGAAAACAAAGCTTCATCTTCAGAAAGATGAGGATGTTTCTTCAGGAAGAAAGACAGGAAAACCAAGCCAAACACAAGTAAATAGGAAGATACTTCAAAGGAATTCCCCTTATGTGAAAGATGTAGCATTCTCACTGAATTGTGTTTGCTTCTAAAATAAAACCAATTCTCCCCATATGACTTGCAATTGCAAATACAAAGAGGACAAATGTGGGTATCAAACTAATCATGCCAAAATAATTTGTGAATCATCCTACCAAAGGTCACATCAGAGTTTCTCACTGGCTTTTAAATAGACGCTTTAGAAAAAATGCTTAGGACAGCCAGTGATATACTTACAAAGAAGAAAAACAAAAACCACCAGACCCCTAAGAAATTATTTTAAAATATTTATCAACTTACAGGTAACTTTCCTCAGAAAGCACAGATTCAATTCCACACTAATCTCTGCCCAGTACCATGGTTTTCCACATACAGTAAACAGGCATAGCATGCTGTGTATCAGAGCTTGGAAAGTGGCCCCTCAGTCCCTTTTGGCATGTGCATATCCTATTTAAAAAGTAAGGGCTCACTTTCTAACCGCTGCCAAGCAGTGAGTGCACACCTACAAACATTCAGCAGTGCACGGGAACCTGATGGTTGCCCAGAGGTACAGTGAAACATATCACAAACCCAAGCACTAGGGCACTAAGTCTTTAGAGAATAGCCAAGTTGACACAGCCGCTTTAGAGGCCTATTTTCATTTTAATGGACACGGAAGGGAAGATTTATGCGCACAGCCCATTTTATTCCCAGCAAGAGTTGCTTGTTAAGTGACATGAGAAGAATAGACATCCTCCCAGTGAGTCCGTGAGCCTGAAGCATCCCTCGGTGCTCGGCCAGCCGGGCACGGACAGTGCGGAGCGCTCTCCGTCCCTGCCCCGATCGCCACCTGCCGTCCCTGCCGCCCCTCCGCGCCGCCGGGGACCGCCCAGCATGCCTCCATCTGGAGGGGAAAAGGGCTTGGCACAGCCGGAGGCAGACCGTAACTCTGGGGAGATGCAGCGTCGTTCGCTGGAACAAGGACAATGCTGGAAATATTGATGTCTGCCAGGGCTTCTCCCCTGGCTGCCGTTCTGCCGCACAGGACCTGCTTCTGGGAAAGTAAATCCCACCCACGAGAGATGGGTGCTTGCTGTACAACGCAGATTGCCCACTCCATAATTGGTGATTCAGATCAAAGAAAACCAGGAAGCACTTTGCAATATATCGCTCTGACCTGCTGGCATAAGTGTATCAACTTTACATTAAAAAAACTCCAAACTATTAAAACTATTCAATATTAAATTTTAAATTCACACTATTGAATTATTAAAGTTTTATTTCAGTCAGTGGTCCATTACTGTTTCAGTATTACTTTAACTTGAAGGCAATAAATGTAAACTACATAGAAAATCAAAAATTTCTGTAAGCTGTATCTTCATTTCTTCCTGTCAGAAAAGATATGACAAAGTTTAGCTAATTCACATGTATAGTCCTTCTCTAGCTAATGCAAACATAAAATTTTAGAAATCCTTTGTGTTATGTATTGCTTAAAATTAGTGATAAACAGTTCTGATGGAAGCTGAAGGCAATTAGAGGGGAAGTAAATCAGGGGTCCTTTGAAGTGTTATTACGGCTGTTAACAAAATTAAATAAATTTATTGCCTCATTCAAGAGAAAAGGCAGTAAGGTAAACTGTTAACTATTTTTCATGTATGCATAAAATGCTTCATCTGGTAAAACATGGAACATAATTTTGGATTACCATTTTCTTAGTTTCTGGATTTTTTTAAAGCTCAGCGAAAAGGCCAGGTATTAACTCATGAAAAGTCTCTAGAGTTCCAATCTTGCAAAAATATTTGCACTTAAACATCTTTAGGTGAAGGTTTAAGATGAACCTTCAAAATCAATGATAGATAGGAATGCCAAGTACCTCTCATGAATTTTTTTTCCAATTTGTTTTTAGACTACTGAACTCATTAAAATCACAAATATATAGTCTTTATGAAATGAACTTTAAAGCACACAAGTGGGACAAGTATTCATATCCCTTGTGAAAAATTAGTACAGAACTGTGTGTCCTGTTTCATGCAAGAACTGTACAAAAGACATGGTAATGTCTGTTCTTTAGAGGTATTATTGTGTACGTGACATTTGTATCAACACTGCTGTAAAGGGCAATGAGGCTGAAATTTTGTCTGAATTGTCACTATATTAGGAGTACAGGAGTATGCTTTAAAATTTTCGAGCTCTTTGCAGGAAAAGTCAGGACTAACATTTTCTGTTGAATTTATTAACGTGAAATTCATCAATCACAGAGTATCAAAATATGCAAATTCTGCCATTTGTTACCAACATTCTTGATTCATGACATACAAAACTATGCACTGGTGATCTGGGAGAACATGTTTTCTCCTTCTCTGCAAGTGGGTGGCAAAACAGAAAGAGAAGCAAGCACATGACAAGGAAAGGAAACTCTGGTGGGAGTCACCTCTTCTTGTGAGTCATGGGACCACACAGAGCACCAGCAGCTCAGCACAGGCAGAGATCTGTCAGAGCATCAGGCCAAACGGAACTGAGAAAACCTGCAGCAACCAAAGAAAAACCCCAAAGCCCCCAGTCAAGAACGATAAAAAAATTTGAAGAAATAGGATCTCTGAAACTGGGGAATTTGTGGCAGGTGCAGAGTTTCTCTCGACTTCTGTATTAGAAACAATCAGCTTATGCATAACACCTGTACCTCTTGTATTCTACGCATATTCTTCAACCTCTCAAATGCTCACCTGCAAACACAGCCTGCCTGCAGGAGTGGAACCAAGGAAAAGGTGTTGTGGGCACAACTGTAAAACCAATGGATCTCAGAAGTAACTGTGATTTTTTAAAATTGGGCAAAAATTGCTCTATATCAAAGCAACTCAGGTAAACTGAAGATTATTGACCCATGGTTTTAAGAAGCAGTAGGCAGCAGAACCCGGGACTGTGCTTGCCAGGGCTGTGACAAATCTACAGAAATTTATCAAAGAAAACGCACAGTACAGCAGGAAAACTGTGCTTTCTTGCCCACACAAAGACTATGACCTAAATTTAAGTAGCTGATGGCTGCATTCTTTTGGTTCACCAGGTATCAGACAACACCTTAACATTCACCTCAGCAAACCATGATCAAAAGCTTTACCCAGCTTTCAGCAAAGAAACATTTCCCTATGAACATTTGTAAAATTAGGGGCTTTGGATAGAATGTTTAAACACAGCTTTCCTATCAGATTGCATATTTTAACAACCTCTTTGGATGAGTGTCAGTCCTGACATTACATAATACAGGATCAAATTCTTGAAATTATTTTGATACACAACAGCTCCTGGTAGGAATACACATCCCACAGCCTTTTACACTTTTGAGTAACTCTACAAAGCCATGATCATTAAAGGAACTAGATTTTTTTTATATTTGGAGAATGAAAAAGAACGAGAAGATCTGCGTTTTTTAATTATTTTCTTTTGATGTATTTGCTGTGCATGTTAAAATCTGGATATGATGCTGTAATAGCAGTATATAAAGAAAACACAGTAAAACAAAACTTCAAGCAGTGTTCTCAATAAGAAATAATTAAGCATGGGAGAAAAAGCCCTCAGACAAAACAAACATAAAATTACACCACCTTCCTTACAACTCCAGTAAAGCTGTGGCTCTTAGATTCCAGGCAGATGTATTACTACGTGTGACTTCAGAAGGAGGCACCCATCACACATACCAAAAGAGGAAAAGCTGTTCCTAACACTAAGAAACTTTTCACACATCTTAAACATGAACAGACGTTGACTAAAGGCAATGACTTTCTCAAACTAGACAAAGTGGTATGTATATTCATTTACAGTATTCTGCCTTTTTCACAAACAGATTCACTGTTGCATAGTACAGTTTGTAGGCTTCAATATTAGCTCAGACTACTAATCAAAATTATTTGCGCTTCTGCACTGGCTTCTGATTTCCAGTGGCTGAGATGAAGATACATCTCTGTTTGTCAAAACATAAGGTGACCCAGACCAAGAGTAGGCATCTCTCACCTATTAGAGGGGTGACAATATCTGAAGCTGCTGGAAGCAGAACATTGTCTGATAGCTTTTTGAGCAGCATGAGAGAGAAAACATGCTTCCCAAAACTGCAAAGCAGCAGCAGCTAAATAGGGAAAGGCAACAAATGCCAATTCCACTAGAACAGTCATTCAAAGCCACAAAATTCAGAATATGCACAGCCTATTTCTTTGCGTTTTCACTTTTAGCACAGTAAATTTCAGGATAAAGAATGATCATTTACCTTCATGGAAAGCACATTTAGCATTGCAAGATGAAATAAATTTTAAAAAATTCTTACCCAAGTGCTAATTTCTATCTTTAGTTTTAAGTTTTAAAACAGAACTGTACCCTTGCAAATAAAGCACCACCAACACAAAGGTAATTTCTATTTTAAATGGATAGTCAAATTGTCCTTCAACATTTCTTGCGTTTTCTGTGGAAGTAGGTATGTCTAAGCATGCTTAAAGGGCATGCCAGACTGTTAGATGTCCAGTCTTCTCTTCTTGGCAGCACTTGTATTTATCTGTTACATTTGGTCCAAAGGTCTCCCTTGCTGATCCTTCAGATGAGAGTGTAATATACAGTGTGCACTTGTTTTGATCTGCGTTCACTGGAGCTAAAACGTTTGGACTTTAATATATGCTTTTAGCCTAAATACACAGACATTAGCAGAGCACAGACAAAATACATTTACCAGGATAGGAACAAAGGTACCACTGTGATCTGTCATGCTAACCTGCCCTCAGCAATAGTAAGAACAAGCTACTTGCTACAAAGAAAACTACAATTGGAAGTGTTTCAGGAAGCCATCAGAAATAGTCTGACTCCTTCAAAAGCCCAAAGGGAACTTTTCATGGATTCTTCTTTTTAAAGAGTGATTCACATATCAAAGCCTGTGTTTCAGTCTGATTCAGTGCTTACTTTAAACACATACCACTTGACATGAAATAATATGACAATCAGCGGCTATATATATAGGATTGCTGGAACATTTAATGGGAATATAGAAATTATTTTCATGGTTATGAAGTTCACTCTGGTAATACAAAGTATTTCTAAGTACTTTGGTAAATCATTAAGCTATCAACTTTGAACTTCACTTACACCAAGGAAAACAGTTATTGCAAAGTGTATGTTGGAAAGAGACATAAAAATAGAAACCTGTTCACTTACTCATTGAATCAACTTTTGGAAATTATTCTGCGTGTATATATATCTACATAACTAAAAATATGCATCTGTATTATATATATTTATGTATGCACATATACATATATTGAAAATGTTAAAATAATATCAGTGCAACAGAATGTTTGTCATAGGGCACTCTCTCCTGCTGTTAAGTAAAGACAAAACAAATCCTGTATTTAGTTTCCAAGCATGAGACATTTTTGCTTATACAAAGGTTCTATTTCTGGCACACTAAATGCTCAAAATCAGTGTGACGGAGCTGCCTGATGGATGCTGGTATTCTTGCTGGCATGGTTGTGCACTCTTCATCATGGACATGCAATACCAGGCCTGATTTCAACAGCTACTCTATGTTGTTCAGAGCCACAGTGACTACACTGGAGGGTCTGAGAGTGCCACATACACATGAAAATGAAGTACAGTTAACAAAGTGAATTTTTAGTACTGATTTATTTTGATTTTATGTAGACAAGTGATACCTTGAGCAAACTGATCAGTTCACATAAATTTATCACCTCATTTCCATTTAATGAGGTGGTTCTATCTGACATTTTTTATTACTTAAATTTGACATTTATGGCTTAATGACTCTGGAAAACAATGCATGGAACACGGCTGGTACAGAAAGATACACACAAATATCAAACATAACAGAAGGTCTATGAAAACTGCAATTCCTCTACATCATAATAACATCTAGTATAGAAATGACTGCTGTACAACTGCACTGTAGGCTTAAATCCAGACTGTAATAGCTCTCTATTGTAAAGGACAGTTCTATGTCTTCCCTTTAAAAGTCATGGCTTCAGTCTAGCAAACAATTATATGAAATTGTATAGCTAAACTTAAGTCTAAAATAGTATCTGAAGTAATCACAAACCTCAGGAATTAGCCTCAAACCTAGTTTTGTCATTTCATTTTTCTGGAGTATATATAGAGGTATCACCTTATAGTTTATCTATTTCAATAAACCCTGAAGCTAATTTTATGCCTCCAAATCAGTCCTCATGAATTCTTATGATATTAAAAAAGGAATATGATATCTCTTTAAAAAAAAATAATTCTTTAATTCTCAGTGGTAAAACTATAGAGACTACAATTGCTGAAATATGCAGAGCCCAAGCTGAACTAAGCAGCTTTCAGCAGGGCTTTGGCTGTTCTGCACAGTGGAACACGTACCTCCACAAGATGGTGCTCACTCTTAAAAAATCCAGCTTTATCGTGCCTAACAGAAAATGCCAAAAAGCTGTAAAGGTTCAAGTCTATTTTACCTGTGCAAGTATTTTCAATGGTACGACGCCAAAGCCTGCATAATTAAACGTTTTGACTAGTAAACAATGAAGAAAAACACCAGAAAGGAGCCAATTTGCTTGAGAACGTGATTTAAACACTCTGGTCTCTGGCCAGTGACCTCCTGCCAGTCCAGCCAAGGTCACATAAAAGGTGGTTTGTGCCTTGTTTCCTAAGATGATGTTCTCCACAGCAAAGTTCTGGGAAGCCAAGGGAGCCCGACAGCAGTTCTGCAGCAGTGGCAGTGGGTGTCAGGGTGCTGGGATGTGGAGCTGCTGCTGCCTGCCCCATGAGGAGACATGGCTCCAGAGCTCCGCTGTGTTCTGGGGAGCTTCACCCCACTCCTTTCATGAGCTACAAGGGTCGCCTACAGAACTGTGTGATGGAAACAGAACTCCTGGTTTGAGAGTGCCAGATGGGGTGTGGGAAGCCTGGAGTTAATTTCCTATGCTCTCTTCGAACCCATCACTGAGGAGCTGGCTCAGATGGGCTCCAGACAGATTTAGACACACTCTTCAAGTCTGTAACAGCTGCAATTTGCTCCATGTAAAACCTTCACTGACAGCAATAGGGTCATTCCCAGGGTTCAGGAACGATACAGGGTAAGCAGAATTGTCAGACCCAGGTTTTTGATCTCTCTTCATTTTGTTTCTTCACTTGGGAAATATAAGACGATTACATGTCAGAGTCCTGCGGGAACGAGGTTAGCACAAATCCAATAAAGTTGTGTGTTACTCATAGAAACAGATAAATAACAAAAACACACATAGTAAAGTAAAATGTTAACAGACTGGTAATGTTCTGCTTTTGATGAAAAGGACAGGCTTTGGTGGGAATTGTGCAAACATCTCTGAAACCTGAACCTCTGGTGCAATGAGGGATATGTCATATTTATTGATCTTAGACCATTTTCATTAATAACAAATTTGCAGATGTTGAGGTGTTGGCATTTGTTTTCCTTGAAAAAAAAATTTCCACTGTGATCTGAACTGCCCTTAGTCATATGAAAAATTCTTTTATCAACAAATAAACTTGAACTGTAGTTTGTAACAGATAATGTAGCAATCATATCTTCACAGTAGAAAGTCTTCGTTTTGCTCTAAAGTGCTATGAAAATGCAAGCTAAACAGAAAATAATATTGAGTGACATTGAAAGTAGGTATTGGGCAGAAATAATAGGTCAAAGACATGGATAAAATACTGCCTTAGGAGTGAGAAGTAGAAGGACTCCAGATAGGGAGTGGGGAAGCTAGAGATAAGGGAGATAATGGCTCTTGCAGGAGCAATTTCCATCGAAAAAACACTCTTGTCCCTCATCCACCCACCCCACGTAATCACCTTTCCTTACTGACACCCAACCTCTCCCCTTGAGCTGGCAGGAAGGGTTCAACACAGGACCATCTCCTTCTCCCAGGGCTTACAAGCAGTTGCAAGGACAGAGATTGGGTGTCAGAAGTCCAGAGACCAACGCCTTTCCCTTCCAATGCTGCCAAAAATCACCTACAATTTTCTTTGTGGCATCACCAGTGCCAAGAGCAGTAGGAATGTGTACAGCCTGCTGAAACAAAAAGCAGAGTTGCAACGTCCCTCCCTGGGCACAGGCTGAAGAAACAGTTCCCTGGAACCAGATTTGTACCATTCTCTTTGATCCCCTCATAAAAAGTAAATTGAAAGAAATTCATTTGCATACCTGAGCTAAGTAATCAAGAGCAAAAATAAAACAGAGGAAAGCCTCTTTCTGTGTCTTTTGTATTGTGATGGCTGTAACTTGCATCAGCTCACAGAAAAGACACAATCTGATCTTTGTATCAGTGGACCCAGCCTAAGGAGATACTCATATTGCATATTAAGTTAATTTTGCAGGAAACTGCTCCAGGATGCTCTATCCATTGCACACTCTTTTTACCTGTCCCTTCTTCCTCCAAAGAAAGTATCCAAGAGATGTCAGCATGTGAAAGGATTATCACCTGTGGACAGCCTTAGGAGTGCCCACTTGAACACAAAGCACAACCAGTACTTCCATGCCCTCGGGAAAGCAGTTTTGCCTCAAGCATGTGCCAGCCCCCAAGAGCTGTGAACTGCCTCTGATGCCACGGGATGGTGCTATTGGCAGTTTAGCAATTAGCGTTAGGTGCCTCAGCCTTCCTGAAATCGGATGTCGGGTAAGCTTACTGCAACATCCTTTTCTGACCAATAATGTTCAGGATGACTAATGAGTTGCAGTGGCTCAAATTTCAGATAACTTAAAGTTTTTGTATGCTCTAAGGGGGCTGGGTCAATGCACAGAATGATCCAGTAATTATCTGAAGTCACAGCATTGATGTGGGCCAAGAAGCTAAGGAAGTTTTCTGAGTTGCTGTAAATGTCTCAATAATTAATGCTGCAGGTGACTGGTTTCCTTTAGCTCTCAATTCTAGTATCAAGAGAGCTCATTTGGCAGGAGAATTCCCAACACTGTAGCTACAGCATGCAAAAATGCCAGGGGAGAGAAATGGGCTTTCACATCTCTGCCAGCCTCAGCCCCAATAACCTGATGCTGTGCAAATCCTGCAGGTCTCTCTAGCTGCTTCACCCTGGGTTCCAGATTTACCAAGCTAGAAATCATATAACCCTTTTGTAAACTTGAGTGCTGCAAGCTCAGCAAGACCATGTCACAGGAATCAGGAATTCAAGTCAAGTTGAAGCCTCATTCTGAAGGGGCCACCCACACCACAAGACCCAGGCTTTTCCCCCATTCACAACAGAGCTGTGTCCAAGACCATCTATAGATATTCAGCACTGAGATTGTAATTCCAAGGAATTCTGATTCAGTAGTAGGTGTAATCAATAAAACAGGAATTCTCCAATGGATAAATTATTAAATCTTCTAATAAAGAATTCAAAGTTACAGTCTGAGGTGAAGTGATTCAGGCTTAAAACTGAGTCCCCGTCTTCATGTTACATATAGAATCATAGAACCACCATTAGGCTTGGCAAAGACCTCCATGATTATCAAGTGCAGCCTTTGAATGAATAACACCATGCTCACTAAATAATATAATGAAGTGCCACATCTACTCATTTTTTGAGCACTTCCAGGGATGGTGATTCCACCACTTCTCTGGACAGCCTGTTCTAATGCTTGACTCAGTGAAGAAGCTTTCTTAAGACCCAAACTAAAACACCCCTGGTGCAACTTGATGTTGTTTCCTCTTGTCCTGTCACTTCTTGCCTGGGAGAAGAGACTGACTCCCACTTACAGGCTAGAGCCTCCTTTCAGGGAGTTGGAGAGAACGATAGGGTCTCCCTCAGCCTTTTCTCTAGACTGAATAGCCCCAGCTCCCTCAGCGACTCCTCACTGGACTTGCACTTCAGAGGAACTCTCTCACAGCTCTGCTGTCATTCTGTGGACCCACTCCAGCACCTCAATGTGATTTTTTACTTGAGGGACCCAAAACTGAACACAGGTTTCATGATGCAGCCACACTTACTCCTGCTGGCTGCACTATTGCTGATCCAGGCCAGGATGCCATTGGCTTTCTTGGCCCCCTGGGCACACACTGGCTCATGTTCAGCCACTGTCACCAGCATCTCCAGCTACTTCATCCCTTGGGCAGTTTCCAGCCACTCTGTCCCCAGCCTGTAGCACTGCCTGGGGTTGTTGTGACCCAAGTACAGGACCCAGCACTTGGCCTTACTGAACCTCATCCAGGTGGCCTCAGCCCATCGATCCAGGCTGCCCAGATCCCTCTGCAGAGCCTTCCTGATCTCTTGCAGATCAACACTCCCATCCAAGTCACTGTTTTCTGCACATTTACTAAGGGTGCACTCGATCCCCTCATCATTGATAAAAATATTAAACAGGACTGGCCCCAATTCTGAGCTCTGGTTAACACCACTTGTGATATGTATACAGCAGCACAGTGGAGCTGTTTTGCACTACTGAAATACAAAGATTACTTCTAGAAATAATAATTAGCTGTCGCTTCCTGCCTTAAACTATGACAAATTGTAGTTTATACAGTTAAATTTTTCTAGTATGTTGATAACTCGTCTTCCCCTAAGATTATGATTGCTGATGTCTGAGAAATATGTTTATTGATAAGCAAAAACTTGAAGCAGGAATTTTATTTTATAGACAGGTTTGGGGTAATTGTTAATTTCAAATTAAATATATTACCAATAAGGAAGCTTTACACAAGCACACAGGACCTTTTTTGCATCTCAATAAATTCAGGCAACCACATTCTACAAAATTAAGTTAAATGCATTTCTCTTGAAATATACTATCAATAAAAATACCAATAGTGGAAATCTCTTTGACTTGCATAGATGCTAAGTTTTAAATGTAATTTCTTTCATGGATCACAGAATCTCCCAATATTATTATCATTTTCTTCTATGAACATGGTTTGGCTCAGAAAAATGATCTGGCAATATGTTAAGGTAGTCTGTGGCAGGGGGGTCCCTGCCACACTTTTCAAGGGTTCCTGCCAGCAGAGATTGTGGCGTTAAAAATAGCGAGACAGCATGATCAGGCGTGTCTTGTAAAACAAAATGTTTAATAACAAAATAAACTGAGAAAAATACAAATGAAAGAGTTAAGCCGAGCACAGCAGAGAGATTCACTCATCCGCCTGCTAAAACAGCCTGAAAATGCCGTTGGAACCTTTTGTCTTCTGTCTTTTCTACTTGATGGTAGAGGATGGTTCTAGTGGTCACCTGCCAATAGAGACAGGTGTAGCTTTTGACAGACGGGGACAGGGTCCAATTGGTACCGGTTCCTTGGCACTGAGCCAACAGTTTCAAAACAGGGGACCAAAGGTTCTGGCTAACTTCCTAAAAAGTCCAAAGGTAAACTGAACCTTTCTTCCTTGTCAGGGTGTGTGGCTACAGCAGTCTTTCTGCAACTTTGCCACAGATATGCAGCAGAAGTTGTTTTTATGAAGCAAAGAGAGATTTATGGCAATCTTTTAAAGGAAATCACTGAAAAGGTTTTGAGAGAAACTCTTGTCTCATTTATTTAGTTACAGTACAATGCTACTGTCTGTACCCTGATTATGCTATGCTTTAGGCACATATAAGCACAACATGTATCATCATTTAGACAGGATAGAGAGGGAAACAGAATAAATATCAACCAGATATGCTCCCCCATGCTTGTTTTCTTGCTTTTCCACATGTAGGCACAGCAAGAGGAAAAGACAAAAATCCCAGCTCCTAATGTTCAGAGGTTTGTCAACGGCAGTTTGCTGCGGCTCGCACGCAGAGTGAAGCAGCAGAGGAGACAACTGCAGAGAGCAAGTCAGGAGTGTGAAGCCTCAGAGAGCAAAGCCACAGGGACAGAAGAATCTCTTAAGCAGCTGGGGAGAAGAGGCAACCAATTAAACAGGGAGCAAAAAGGAGCAGGAAGCTCCATGCTAGCAAAAAACATTGTTTTCTCTTGTATTTTTGATGAACACTAGAAACTGAACGTGTGGGATTTTCTTAATTGCAGAAATATGGAATAGTCTGAAGCTGTACCACAAAATACAAACTTTTTTATATCAGCAAACTACATTCTTGATATCAAATGCAGGCTCATGTTTAAAACTAAGGTTCTAATTTTATATATTGATTTCTGTAGCCTTGAAAAACAAGAAAGCAAGCAAGCATAAAAAAGCAAGTTGTTTTTCTACTGTTGAAAGTAAAACTTCCATGAACCATTCTCCTTCATTCATACATCTCACTTTCATTCCTCTTAGTCTGGAATTGTATATTATGAGGATAAAATTACCAAGTAATTGGAAAGATCTACTCCTCTAGAGGTGGCACAGTGTGCGTGGATTGCTGTGTGTCATGACGCACAGGAAAATTTCAACCCTTAAACATCACTTGGGATGCTGGTTTGAAAATGATGCAATGAGAAGTTATACCGCTCCTCATCATGGTGGCTGGTTAGAAGATCAGTATGACGCAGATCTGGATCTTTTCAAGTCTCAGACTACTAGTACCAATTTCATCCTGTGAGCTCTTGTGAACAGCTCTTAGAGACAAAGGCCAGAGAAAACAAGGGAAATCCTACAATTACCATGCAGGGAAAACGACAAAACATCTCCTGTGATTTTGGGGTGGCTCTTGCTCTGGAAGAGATAGTAAAAGATACGGCTCATGTCTCCACAAAGTCAACAGTTTAGTCAACAGTTTAGTCAACAGTTCCTAATAATTCTTTTCAAGTCTCTGCGTAATTGAGGACTTTTATTTGATGATTGGATGGAAAAGTTTATCCAAATTTGGGGTCCAAACAGCTATTATTAGTAATAAAAAATTACTGCACTAGGGTGACTAATACACAGTGAACAGTTATTCACTCACTTATCTCTACTGCTGTTTTTCAAATCTGTGAAAAGTGGTTTTTTTTCAGTGTTTATTTAATGTTGTGGGGGTTCTAATTATTTTATTAACAAATCTTGGTTGTTCTTTTTCTGGAAATGTATGAGTATTCTCATCTGACATCCCTGGTCCCTTAACTGGACTCATTTACATCTTTACATAACATAAAGCAATTTCTGAGGTCATTATTCACAATTATAATTACAAAATTGAATTTTTATAACTAATAAAATTCCTCTTATCACTGAACATTCCTGTTAGTAAACTCATCTATTAAAAGCAAGAATGGCCTAGGAAATACATATATATTCTCCAGGAAAAAAATCACAGAGAAGTAATTTCAGCGCCACTTTCAGATTTAAAAGCCACATGTTCAAAGTGGACATATTATGCAAAGATTTGAGTGTGCTTGTTATAAGCTGCTAGCAGCATGTAGCAGTTTCTTTTACAGGATTTTTGGATTTCTGCCAGTGGTAGTCACAACAGATGCCTTTAGAAAATTATGTGTTTTCATTTTGTTCCTATTGTACTATAGAATTGCAACAATGTTATATAAAACTGTGACATTTTTGTGGTAGATTCTTCATTTAATAAAGGAAACATTACAGGAGTAATATCTAAAATGAGATACTGAGAAAGCAGTACATAATGTATTTCTCAAAATGCGATGACTAGAAATTAGGGTGTTCCCACAAGGTGGTTAACGTATGACCAAAAGGGAAAAGATTAGAGGATTCCCAAAGGACTTCCATTAGAGTCAGATACAGACTTCAAAGCATAGATCTTTAAACTCAGCCAGAGAGGCAGGCAAAGACATCTCAGATTCCCTTTTGTATCACAGCAAGGTCCTCACAGCTGAAGTGCCTCAGAGCCATGCCCTGCTTCTATCTTCTCTATCATCTTCTCCTGTTCACCATCTCTTCTCTAGCACTGTTTCACTTGGTTTTATTTTTTAACGCAGAAGCACCTTTGTGCCAAAAGTTTGTGAAATAATGTCTTTGTGAATTCAAGTCTGGACAACTTTGAAAACGTACATGAAATTTAAATAAGTATTTGGTTAATTTTGGTTGAGAGAAAAAACCACAAAATCTCAAGATTGTGGCTGCGAGATACACATTTGCTTTGCTCTTGATCTAGCACAGTAATTCATACATGTGAGACTGGAATTATGATGCAAGAACATCTCTCTGTTTAGAAATTAAAATCCAGAGGAACTCACCACAAAATTTTACATATTCAATCCAAGTCTTTAAAATGAAGCAGTTTCAGCCACTTCAGACAACACAGTACCTAAGACAAGCTCTATGGGCACATCTCTGTAGCTGATCTTCCCAGTTCCTTTCTAGTCTTACTTGTTAACAATGTCCTGATTATGTTATTTTGGAGCATGGGGAATCTCCCCTTCCTCCCTTATTCCAAATGATTTATCTGCTAAATCTGAGAATTAATTGGAGAAAGGATGATTGGTTTAGTTTAGCCTTTCCACATGACATGAGGAAATGAGATTTAATATAGGCAGAGAGAGCTTTGGCAAAACAGAGAGCAGAACTCTTACTTTACGGTCCCTCCTAACTGGTGCAAAATCACATCACTTGTCTATTCAGGCAGTCAGCTTATTCAACAGAACACCAGCCTGCAGAGAGCTTTCCAAATTTAGCTGAGAGATAAACAGCTAGGAAAAAATATGCTGAAAACGGAATGCACATAATAAAATAGCAATCAAAGATGCATCACATGGGGATTCACCTTATCATGTTTACCACTTCTAGCACAGAATGTGAAAGGCAACAGAAGTAGCAGGCATGGTAGCAGGAAGACCACAGACCACTTCCTCCCTCTGACTTTTTATTTAACCTACATTTTTTAAGATACTTTTGTCTGTGTTGCTGCTTATTGATAACCACAGCATGATTCCCCCGACACCCCACTTTATAGAGCTACTGAATACCAATGAAAAGATTTGTTTCACCTGGTGGGAGAGTTTTCAGAACACCTAATACTTGACCTTTATTGCAAAGAGCTCCTTTTGCCACAGATCAAATATTTTTGATTTTCAGTACCAGCAACCTGGCCTGAAAGGATTTCATGAGACTAAATCATATTTTATCAGATCCATCACATACCCAGTGAATCCAGGAATGATAAAGCCTGACAGCCATAAATGTGTCAGGAGCCTGATTGATTTTCCCGTGATACAAGCAATAGTTCTTTTACTATCTACAAATATAATTATTATTAATAGTGATTAATTTCAGATGTTTCACATGGTGTTACAAAACCTGCACCAGGTATCTTCAGATTTTTATACAAAGTTTTGACAGTCTGTGAACTACTTTTAATTCAAAGGGATTTGCTCTTGAATTCCAGTTTCCTCTGTGTTAATCCTATTGAATTTCTTTAATAATACATTTAAGTGAAGGTTCACATAGATATAGTTGCATGGGTTTAACTTATATCACTTTGATTTTTATGATTATGATTTTTTTATTATGATGAAAATAAATCCTCTTGTAGGTTTTTTGATTCCTCATGTAGAAATTGCCTAATTTGTCTGATCAAGAACTTGTTCACCATATTGTTTCCCAACATCCAGCTACCTCACATGACTAAACAGAAGACATTTGGAGTTCAGCCATGACTAACTCTCTGGTTTAATGGCTAGACATGAAAAAAGTGTCAGGAGCTTTTGTAAGAAACTTGGAAGCATCTGGTCACTGGGGTGGAATCCAAGACCCTGCACTAAGGCACCGAAGGCTTCACAGAGCGCACAGGAAATTAGGTATCTTAGAATAGCAACCCTAAATACAGACCTGCTGACTGGGAAGTTGTAAGCTCTGTAAAATGACTCTCTCCAACCACGTATTAATAACACGAGTGCAAGGCAAACCATAAGTGACCCTTATTATAATGCTACTACTGAAAGGATTAAATCTAGGAAGCAAATAATAGGGGATTATTCATAGTCCCTAACCATAACACTTATCCAGACAGCTGTCCTAGAGCTTCCTCTACAGTTCTTCCTTGGCAGACTGACCTCCAAACTATGTCATTTAAATGAATTATATGCTTAAAGGGGGTGGTCTAAAGTTGTAGGAGAGATAAGCCTACAGAAATTTCTGATGAAACTGGGAACTCTATTGCACACCATCATTTATTAAGCCAGCGGAGGGAGACAACGACTCTCCCTTAGTGCTTCAGAGGAGGATGCTTCATTTCCTATGGTCTATCATAACAATCCTCTGGGTGGAAAACACCATCACTGCTAATGTACCCTGAGACATCAGCAGTGCACATTCATGAATTTTATTAAGAAAGATTTGGTCTAATGTTTTGAGCACAACTGTTCAAGCTTCTCTGGAGGCTGCCTGTTATTTCTAGGATATGGCAAGAGAAAGCAGACAAAAGCATGTTTTGTAAAGTCCTTCTAAACTGCTTAAGAATATTCAAACCCCTGCATGTACCTTCAAGCTTGACAAGTGGTTTTGAAGCAGCTCTAAAAACCATTAGGGAAATTGTTTATATAATTCTGAATTGATTTTGATTCTCTGACAGTTTGCTGTTTCATGGAGCTATATGGTGATGCATTCCAAGGACTCAGCACTTCCTAGTTCTTTTTTTCCATTATTGGAAGGCAGGTCCCTGAAGAATATTTAGATGTATCTGAAGTATATGGAACAATACAGTATAATAATGATAATACTCAAAGATTGACTCCTCCAGGCTCAAGAGCAATACATCTCTCCAAAATAGATCAGAGGGAAGAACACCAGGATATCTGGAGCTCCGGGAAAAACTTAAACAGGAGCAGGTACAGAGGGTGGAAGCAGGGGAAATTATCCTGGGAGGAATACAGAAGAATGCTTGAAACAGTCAGAGAGCTGCATAGGAAAGCTAAAGCACTGGCAGATATAAACCTGGCCAAGGACATCAAGAGTAATAAAAAAAGGTTCTTCAGGTACATCACAGATAAAAGGCTACATCCTGTTGAACAATTCTGGAAGAGGCCACTAAGTTAACCACAGAGCTGGGACACCTCTCTTATGAAGACAGATTGAGAGAGATCTGCCGTTCAGCCTTGGGAAGAGAAGGCTCTGCGAGGTCTCATAACACCCTTCCAGTACCTAATGGGACCTAGAAAAGAGCTGGAGTGGGACTTTTCACAAGGATATGTAGTGACAGAACAAAGGGGAATGGCCTTAATTTGAAGGAGCGTAAGTTTAGATTAGGAAGAAATTCTTTACTGTGAAGGTGGTGAGACACTGCAACAGGTTTTCCAGAGCAGTTGTGGACTCCCCATCCCTGCAAATGTTTAAGACCAGGGTGTATGGGGCTCTGAGTAACCTCAAGTCCAGTGGAAGGTTCCCTGCCCATGTCAAGCAGGTTTGACTAGATGGTTTTTAGGGTTCCTTCCAACTCAATATGCAGTAAAGTCATGTCTTGTGGTAAAAACACATAAAAGGTTGTGAATCAGAGCTCTCAGTTCAAGAAGACAGACTTAAATTCCAGGCAATTGCCTGTTCTGCATGAGAGCTCCTGCCATGGCTCTTGCTGATGCTAGGACTTGCAAAACAATACAAGGGTACAGAAACAAGGCAAAAAGAACCTTGCTGTGCAAGCCCCATGAGAACTTGGGGCACTTGGTTGGAGGGAGGTCAGCTCAGTGTTTTTCCATGTGATTCCAGTGGCCCAAGCACCAGGTGCTGGAACTGTCAAGCTGCCCCTTCCCAGCTGGCTGGTCTCACCACACTTTTGCTGGATTCCAGCTCACCCTTGCTCTGCCTGAGAGGTTCTTGCCCTTGTGGCTGCAGAGGAACACAGCTTCCATGTGGGCAGGATGCTGAGGGGCCCCACCCACAGCTGCTGACAGACTGGTGGCTAGGTTGTTCATTTAGGGTGACACAGTTACAGATCCAAGCTGAGAAGAACTATACCCCAAACCTCCTATTCTAGCTTCTAGACTGCTAAACAAGAGCCCATCCTCTCAGAAGATAACTACATCCTGAATAATTCTCAGAAGCACTGAGTCACAAGTGTGCACAGAAATATCCAAGTTGTTAACATTTCCTACCAGCTGCCTTCAGACTTCCAGGCAAGCATCCAGATGTGCTGAATCTCTTCACAGAGCAAGATGACTTGTGAAACTAATCCTGAGACTTTGGCTCTTGGTTTAAGCACTCTGGACTACCCACCTGAAGATACACACAAATATGTATGTATGCATACATAGTTCATATTGAGAACTGGGACAATTTAAATAAAAGAGTGCATTGGATTATATCCAGAATGGAACAGCTGACCAATCGTAAGGTGTACGTGAGGAAACTTAAGCAGAAACATTGGTGATGTTGGCCCTTTTTCTGTTGATTCCAGATCACAAGGCAACTTCAACTCAAACCTTCAGCACAGCAGCAAGCCCAGAGAGGAAGAAACACAACAAGTTGGCAGAGACTACCAGGACTGACATTGTTCAAAAAAGGACCAGTATTCCATAACAGAAGCCAATGTTTATTTAGGACAGCACATTCCTAAAACTACTCTTGAGCTATTTACTCTTTTGTTTGATTTGTCCTGGTGGTGGGCCTGAACTTGCTTTCACCATCAAAAAATCATACTTTTGTGCTAGTGAAAAAATCAGCTATGAATTATCAGCAGAATTTTAAAAGTTCAGATTTACCCATGCACTTACTAGTTCAAAAACAGAGTGGATGATTATACATATATATGAAATATACTCTATGAATAGGCATTGCTAAGATTTTTACACTAGAGGGCACCTTGCTTATTCTCTTGTATTTCATTGAAATAGTAACCTGTATGGAGTTTTCTGCAGTATTTGAACTCAAGAAGTTTTTAATGTGTCAGTTGGTTTTGTTTCGGTTTTTTTTTCAACAAGTACATGAATACAAATGTCAATTTCAGGCAATACTTATCCGAGATAACCTTGAAAAACTTAAATTGTAGGGGGAAAAATTTGGAAAATGCCCAGTTTGAATCCTTCTAATGACTTTCAGCATCCTGAAGACATTGAAACTGAACCACAGCTTTAACTATTTTTTTTTTTTGTTTTTGCTTATATTGCTATATAGTATATACTGGCTAAAAATAAAATACATGATAGCTTCTAAAATATTTTGTAATGGAAAATTGAAATCATTTAATATAACCTAAAAAAGCTTAGCTTGTAATTTGCAGGGTAGAGTGGGCATCAGGCTCAGATCATCTGACTCCTGTTGAGAGAAAACCAACACTGACACACATATATAAGATATTTTATTATCTCTTGAAAAGAGAGATATGTTGCTGTCTATAAATGTCTTCAAACAATGAGCAAGTCATAGCAGTTCCATTACTACATTTTATATGCTCCTTTTTTATGCACCAGATATAAACAAGCCAAGTATTTAGGTCAGAGAACTTAAAACTATGTATATATACTCAGATATTTCTTGAATGAGAATTATTTTAAGACTGTCTGCTCCCCATGCAACACTTTGTACAGTAAGTGGACTTCTTGAGAAATCTGAGGTCTGTGCATTGACCAATGTTGCCTGTTTTTCAGCCTCAGGGGACTGAATATATGGAGCAGAAATCAACACAGAAGCCTAATGCAACAGAGACCACACTACTTTCTCCCCTTTGACTGGTGGGTTCCACCCTTCACAACATTAAAATTATACTGTTTTTCTTAGAGTTCATAGGAGCTAAAACTAAAGATTCTTTGTCTCCCCATTTCCATCATATTATTCCATTCCCTCCTTCCCCCCGCTATTGTTCAGCTATCTGAGGATGAGTGTATACACCTGAGGAGCTAATAATGGAATTCTACCAAAGGAAGGACTAACTTCACTAAAAGTGAAGACTTTCAGGGTTATGCAGTCTTCCACTGAAAGCCATTGTTGCCTGGCATCCGTGCCCTACGGCAAGGTTTTGACCTACTTGAGAACAGGCATTATGCCATCCAAACAGATGGGCAAAAGCGTAGACAGTCAGGAGACCATGTTTGTACATCAAGCATGGATGATGAGGGCATGATTCTCAGCTGAGAACATTTAAATAATTGTTCATTCAGAGCTTATGCTCCTGTCCAAGAAAGTAATGTGTCACCATTAATCAAGCTTGGAGTTCAGTGCCCTTTAGGAAAGGCATTGCAATGTAAGGTGGATATTATCACTTAGACAAAATTTTGGGACTGAGAGGTCTGGAGCACAATTATTAAAAGATTTGACTTCTAGTTCCACCTCTGCTACTAACTTCATAAATGACCTTGAGCAAAATGAGTGACACTTTTTGTAGCTGCTTCTTTTGTTTTACCAACACCAACTTACACACTGTAAGAGCAATATTATGTGAGCAAATCAATGTGTGCAAAATGGCTACAACAGAAATGAATACACATCTCTATAGCCTGCTTTATCATGTGACCTCCTTCTGTGAAATTTTGGTACAACAGGTACAATTCTCCATTTGCTGACATGACAAATTTCTCATGGCCACACTCATATTGTTGGCTTTAATATCATGCAGACTTTATTTTTTGAAGATTAAAACAGTTAATTTGTAAGCAGAAGTGGACAGAATTGCAAATGTTTCCCCTTTGTCATTTGCAATTTCATATGCTTCACTGATTTTCAACATGATCAGTATGTGAAATAAAGATGAGTGGGTATAACAAATTATTCCAGACTAATGCCAACATTAATAATAGTCACTATTTATATATTAATTTGTGCTAAAACTGTTTCAAATGAGCAAATAGAAAAGACATATGTTATGTACATATTTTTGCAAACTAGACACATACTAAGCAGGATATAAAAAATTAGGTAGTATACAGAAACAACCAGATGTAATAAAAGTGCTCATGGCAAATGTCAGTTTTTAGAAATAATGTTGGGGTTGTCATTAGGATATAAAGTCCAAATTAATTTAACAGGGCTTGTAGACAAGCAATTCCTAAGTCAAGGCTATCTACAGAGTAAGACCTAAGCCTGAATCTCAAAAAAGTATCTAATGGTACAGGACTGAGAACCTTTTCCTATGTTACTTTCATAAGGTAGTTTGTTAGCACTGTCTGAAAGTTAAATCTGCTCAGTTCATGAGTCTTCATAGCTTGAATGGGACTACTTACATTGTGTAATGTCTTGCTGAGTTATTAAGGTATTTAGCACACTTACAAGCAATCACCTTTTTGAACAACTGCTCATATACTATCTTTTTTTCCTGCCACTTAGATGCTGATTGAATGCATATTATCCAAATCTACTGCAAGTTGTTCTGAAATACATTTAAATTCTACTGGGATAAAGTCAATTCCCAAAAGCATTTATCAGAAAAACTACAATATCTTAAATGAGTTATCAGAGTAATTAGTTATTTGTTCAAATAAACTGCCCATTATCAGTTAGGTTTCAAGAAAATATATAGTCTTAGTTTTACTATAAGTGCTGTAAGATATTTTAAAAGAAATGTCCCATATGCTCTAAGACCAATTCTAAGAAATCAACTTATTTGCCAACTGATAGCATTGTAGCATTTTCAACATTTAGTCAAGCTTAACTCATTTCAGGGAAAGGAGTCATCCTTCAAATATATAGCATGTATTTATTATCCAATTCACAAAGGTTCCAGTGCAACAAAGCAGCAATGAGCCTTGATGATGATTAAAATGTCAAAAGAACATCTAATCAGTCATACTGTGAATTTCCCCCACATAACCACCACACTGTCATACTCTTATATTTCACTGTTGATGACAGAGCAGGTCCAATATGGAAGGCATGTCATGATCTTTTCTGTGTAATATATATCAGGAGTCATTCTCAGGGCATCATTAAAAGCCAGGTACACAGGGAGAAGCAGAGCTGCGACAATTGGAGCTCTCAGATCACTCCATTGTAGCACAAATAGGAATGCAGCCTTGTAAACAATGCAAGCCATTAAGTCAGGAAATTATTCCTATCCCTCATCACCTTCAGCAGTGGATGACATCTTTCTCAGAGTATTGCTGTAAGCACATTTCCTGTTGAATGAGTTGTTCTTTTTGTCTCTCCCTCCCTGAGGCACAAAATGCCCCTCTGCATTTCCCTCAGGTCTGTGCTTCTCGCTGTTTGGGTCTGTGTCTTACAGGCACAGCCTTGCTTTATCTTTATACCTATGTGCAATTAAGCAGTATGAATGCAAATATTACTGAAGTCTCCTGAGAAGATCAGTTATAAAAGTATGATATTTTATCTAGAAAGTAATACAGTAAATGTGAGTCCTTCGTAAGAAAAAAAGCAAGAGCCATGAGTATGTAAAGGATGTACTCAAAATTTCCTTGAGTTGGGCATATTTTATGTTTTGATTATTTTTTCTAACATTGAAACATTGCCTTATTATGTACTTAAGTATTGCAATTACTTTAATAATGACAGGCGGCTTCAAGCTGTTCCTAAACTTCGTAAATAATATTAAATTGTTTTTAATAAATGATGTACCTCTGTGAGTACTGTATAATTTTTCCTTATAAGTATGTATTTATAAACATATCCAGATTCAGGAAGATCATACATAAGTAAGAATATTTTTCATTTCTTTTCAAAGAGAAATACATACAGCCCCCACTGGGAAGTGGGATAAATAACTGGAAAAGTAGAAATTACTGAGACTGTTTTTCATGCATAACATATAAAGTATTTACATTCCTTTCTAAATATACATTAAATGAATTTATTTTATTTTTAAGAGAAATTTCAATCAAATCACTAGCTTGAAGGAAGCACATCACTTTTATCAGGCATCGTTAACACCTTCATAAGAAGCATGGCTTTAGCTCATCATGTTTGAGAAAAATCTAAGAAATTAAATAACATCATAATAATAAAGCTATAATTATATTTTAACAATTCAGAATCATAGCTGAAGAACATTAAGCCAACCTCCCATGTTAACTGAAGGCATGAAGTTCCAGCACACCTCAAAAACTGCAAAGGGCTCCTCCCCTACCATCTTCCTTGGGGTCAATATGCTACACTGCCTTAGAGATTTTCTAAAACTGCCAACGCATGGCTGTTGGTGACAGGAGCTGACATCCCAGACTCACTGCAGGAATATTATAGCCTATGTCCTTAGAAGATATCCCATAATGAATATCTCACATTGCCTTCTTGCATTCACTTCAGGACTGTACTGCTCCACTTTGTTTCACTGAGAAAGCACAGTGTTCCTAATATATGGAATATTTTATTCCAGGCAGTCTAATAACTTAAGTATTTCCATTCTCAATACTGTGCATGACTTAGCCGAGATGCCATGGTGCATGTAGTTGGCCTGGAATGATTACAGAAAAGTATTATGAATTATAGAATGATTCCAAAATATGGAGAGCCAATGCAAACGTCAAGATCCGCGTAACTCTTACAGTTTCCTATGCGAGACATGAAATTTGGCTGTTAATTTTATCTTTTCATACAAATTCATTCTTAATCTTCTTATCTTAATCTCCTTATCTACTGTATGTTTCAAGTAAACAATCCTATCACTTTTTGATGCAGTTGTTTATTCTTATTTATTTTCAGATGAAAGCTTTATGCAACATGGTTGTAAAAACTACTTTCCTTTTAGTGACATGATAATTTCTGGTGTCAAACTTTTAAATAAAATCAACTCTGACTTTTTGTTAATATAAAAACCCAAATCTTCACCAAAGATTCTGTAAAATGAACAGCTCTTTCTCCTCTAATGTATCTAAATAAAATGTCCTAAGAAAGACTGAGATATGAAATAGTTTTGAAAAGTTCTTTTTGGAATTAAACTATTTCAGTACATAAGAAGATTCAAAGTTCAAAAGATGGGCTACAGGCTGACTTTCTATCTGGAGTTTATGGGACTAACACATGGTGATCCTTAAATGTCTTCTCTGGTATCTACACCTGGATTCCTCTAAGAGGTGAAAACATTTCCAACATATGGTGAAGATTTTACACAATGAAGTTTTAAAAATATAGTTTAGGAGAGAGAGCCTACTTATATATCTGGTATTTTTCTGTTTGGAGACTATCAACATGAAAGGAAAATGTGCAATGAGCCCCTATAGCCAATGCCTTCAAAGGGCACCTCATTTCTGCTGTGCTCAAAATCCTGAAATATTGGTTGCATCACCCATCCTGGAAATTTGGAAACATTCAAGGTTAGATTTGCTGGGGCTCCAAGCAACCTGATCCAGTTGAAGACATCTCTGTCTGCTCACTAGGAGCTGGACTAGGTGATCTTTAAAGGCCCCTTCCAACCCAAACTGGTTTATGAATCTTTGATTAGTATGAATACTATATACACCAGAATAATTTAGCTGTATTGTTATGGCCAAATAGGGTACTGTACAGCATTCAAATCATCAAAGAATCACAGAATAACAGGATTAGAAAGCCAAGGCTCATTGGTTTCCCCTGCAAATTGACCTTAAACAGCTACAATGATGAGGTACTTATTCTCTGTACAACCTGTTCCAGTGCCTTATCACCCTCACCATGAAAGAATTCTTTCATCTATTCAATATAAATCTACCCTCTTTCTGCTCAAAACCACTGTCCCTTGTCCTGTCACTACAGGCTGGGTAAAAATTCTCCACCTTTCTCATAATCCCTACTTATATATTGAGAAGCTGCAACAGGATCTCCCTGGAGCCTTCTTCAGGGCTCAATAACCCCAATTCTCTCAGTAATCTATGAGGTTATTCAGATTTTTTGCCCTCTTCAGTTCTTATACATATTATATGTCCCTCTCTTTGGTATTTTTGGATACTACTGGAGAGAGGAACATAAAAATCCATTTAGCTTCAGTTTTTTCTTTGTGCCTCACTCTCCTCAATTATTAGTACCAGAGAATTGCTGTGGGTTTTTAAGATGCATATTGCCTATTTAATTTTGTAATTCATATTGCTCACCTTTGACTGGTAAGAGGAAATGAGAAATCATACATAAACCTGAAAAAAGTTCAACATTTTTGTGTGCTTCTTTCACAGGGACAGATCACTCACCTGTTATTTGCAGGTGACTTAATTCTTTCATAGAGTCCTCTGAGAGTGACAAAACCAGAGCAACTTTCCACATTCCTATTCTCTTGACATTTTATCTAGAAAATAATTTCTCCATTACATTCTCTCTCCCATTCATGTCCTTTTATTTGTCTCTATCCTATTTACCTTTCCTTTCTGCTGATTTGAAAGCATCCATCTGTAAATGGACCTTCTAAAATTGTAACACGCATTTCTGTATTGAAGCCATACCCTGTCTCCATAAAAATAACAATATGAAAAAAAACCACGAGAGGGGAATTAATCTGCAACAGAATGTCAGATGATTGAATCAGTGGTGCAAGGATAATCAGCAAAAATGGGAGAATTTGACAAGGCAGAAATTACTATTATCCCTTTGGACATGGGTTCACATAAGGGAATAGACTGATGAGCCTAGAGCAGCTCATCAGCTCCTCGTGTTAGTGAAAGTGAAAAATCCATTGTTCCTCTTTGGCTGCAGACTGGGTTTTTTTGCACACCCTCCTCTAGTTGACTAGTTAGAGATACACCCTAATCCTTTCCCAGAATCCTTGTAGAGTGAACTTCCTCCAGTAGTTAAACTCTGTACATCTCTGAGGGAAACTCCAGGTAATGGTGACAGCAGCACCACTAGCAGAATTACTTCAGTAGTTCCTTTAACATGCAGCACATTCAGCTGGAAACTCACAAACTTCATACAGTTTCAGAATGCTGTCATTATTTGGGAGAGATTATCTCATATTGGAAGTTAAAAGAGAGATACATCAATATATCTCCACTAATCTTTCTCCTTCAGCAAATGCCCAAGTTGATTTTTATTTGTGTTTCAAAAGACAGGTGTGATTCCTAGGAAGTTTAGTTTATAGGTAACTCTACCACTCACAATGCATAGAGTGGGCACAGATGGTTCCAAGAGAAAGGACTGAGGCAGTACTGCCCCAGAAGATTAAAAATGTTTTTTTTTTTCATTCTTCGTTGAAGTAAAGGGTTTTTAAAATAAGAGTTTCTGAGGGATATTCTCTGTTCAAAAATGTTTGTTTGTCAAAACAAAACCATTTTAAAAGAATGTAGATGATCTAACTTCACTTAAACTTTGAGCAGAAATGCCACACAAGAACTTACTGTTGAAAGTAAACAGTTCCAAAGTAAACAGTTCAGATTTTTGCAACAAAATTGAAATCTATATGAAATAGAAAACATAAATTCAAATACAAATTGATCTTTTTAATTGACCAAGACTGAAATACTTCTGTAAGTGAAAGACTTTCAAGGAAGATTAAGATATTGGTCCCTATCTATTTCACAAGGATGGTTGTGGGAAATAGTAAAGGTAAGAAGACTTATTAAGCATACTACCCTTCAAAATAAAGCAACAATTAATTTTCTTTTACTAACGCATAGACATAATTATAAAAAAATTAAAATTGTATTGTATAAACTTAACTAACCAATCCAAATCTATCCATAAAATATACAAAACCAAAAAAATTTAACACCTCAAATTAAAAAACCCCATTATAGTTAAACAATTTGTTTAAAAAATAAAGCTTTACACCTTAGTTAAAAAAAACCTCTACAGTTTATATATATTAATTATTGTAGTAATAATATTAGTAATAGTG
>VWYP01022485.1:9543-42849 GCA_013400435.1 Pycnonotus jocosus
GGGGGGCGGGGAGAAAAGTATGTAAGCATGAAAAAGGGTGGGGGGGGGAAGAGTTGAACAATTGCAACCCTATTCTCAGGAAGTAGCAGATACAGTTTAGTTGATGAACCCTTATCTTGCTGTAAGGGGAACAGTGGTCTTGTCACACTAGGGAGGAATCAGCTATGACCGTGATAGCAGTAGCAGAGAAAAATAAGGGTGTGTTTGCAAAAGAATTCTAGATACTCTGAAAATGCTTGCCTGTATTAACCACCATGGAACACTCAAATGCCCTGTTCAGGTGACATGCAGAGTATTCCAAAAAAGCTTTCTACTTCTACTCACATCTTTGAGAAGTTAGCAGAAAGACAGTTATATGAATTTTTTAAAAATGCAGGAAATTTAATATAAACCTCTAAATGCCTAGTTAGACTCGGTGGTTTGAGGAAAAAGGAAGTCGAAATACAATCTGTAATTTAGGTGCCTTGCCACTTGATGGTGCTCATATGTCATGTCTGTTGGTGAAATGAAATGCTTGGGAGTTTTGAAAAGGGCAGAATAATGTATTTTTATTCTCTATCAAGACAAGAATTCTGAATGATCACAGTGTCGCTAAAGGTCAGAACTTTAATAACCTGTTCCTTCAGCAGCTTTCATACATATTTGGGGTTTTATTTTCAAAACCCACAAATTTTTAATGCTATCAAAAGCAAAACCAAGCTCACTATCCCATTGCCAAATAGTACACCTGTTCTTGAGAGCAGGCTGTAGGTTCTTCATTCAATATTTTGAAACACTATTTTCTAATGTCTAATTTTTATTATTTTTAAATAATATCTGCTATTTTTGTTTCTTAAATTAGCAAAGTAATTAGTTGGCAAATTAGTGGAATAAGAGAATCTCTGTCTAATATTACTATTAACACTGAAATTATATGAAAAACTTTAATGCTTCATAAGTGCTCTCACTGCCATCATCAGTAAATGATTGAAGTTGCCAGGAGGTAGATGAAAGGTGTTGGGGAGGTAGCAAGGAACACTGAGAAGAGGCAGCAGCTGCAGGAGTGACTCTAGCCTGCGACATTGCTTCTGAGAAAAGCAGCTACTGAGATATCTGGTAGCTTTTTAAGAGTAGTACAGCTGGTAAACATGCCGTGGGCAGGTGTAGAGCATTTCTCACTAGCTGTGACAAAACCACCACGTCTTCCACGTCTAATCTATTCGTCAGTACTGACAACTAAATGAGTGAAAAAGACTAACCAAGATAACCTTGTCTGAAATCAGCATCAGTACATCTTTGATTTTTATCCAGCAGAGTACACAGAATGGCAATGAGATCTCCCATGGCATAGTCTTTAAATTAGGGTGTTAAGATAAAGAATACATTCAGTGAAAAAACAGATGTAGACATTCTCCCTTTTTTATTCATGCCCATGTCATTTTCTGATTTTGTGATCAGAAAATGATCACAAAAAGAAAGCCCTCTGAAGCTTTCGTGTCCAACCAAAACTCAACAGGTGAAAAAAGAAGAATATGTTTTCCAACATGAGAAGTTCAAAGATGTGAGATACTTTCTTAACTGAAAGAAGTTGAATGATTGGTGAAAAGAAGAATGATGTGAAAAGGCAAAAAAAAATTCCTTCAAAGCAAGTCTACTTGATTTTCAGATTTTTGATTCAAGCAAAAAGGAAACATAGAAAGAAAGAGTCAGTTTTGCAATCTTGCAAGTAAACAATTAAGAAACATGTCAAAAGATTGATGGAAGGGGTGGAACTGAAATGGAACACATTAAAAGAGAAAGGGAAAAGATAGTGAGGAAATAAGACTCATTCTATAAATGACAAAGTGTAAATTGAACAGGTAGTAGTTGATCAAAAAGATAAAGGGGTATGGGGAATTAAAAAAGGACTTCAGAAGGAAAACAGATTTTGATGGCTGGTGAAGTATGGTGTAATCAAGCCTTTAGCAGAAATAGTCTGCAGTCAGATATAGCTGCTAAACAGGTATGAATCAAAGGGAGTTCTGTTAGCATAGGAGGAGAAGGAGAGAGGAGGAATGAGTCAGGACAGTAGGACTCTGGGCTGGGAAGAAAGACTTGAGCTGTGCCAGAATTAATTTCCCTTCAAGTATTCAAGTGTCTCTGACATACTGAAGAGCTTGATTACTTTTCATAATGCATTTTGAGATGTTCTGGGGAGAGATGTTAAGGAAATGCAGCCTTCCAAAATTACTTCATTTTAGCTGTCTGATCTGGAGACAAAACTATCATGGTAAAATAGCAGTGAAATTTTGCCATGTATTTAAGGCTTAAGGAGAAAAATAATCACTTAAAAGCACAGCAAACTCAGTGTATGAGAGTGTGAGGTGAAGAAAAATGAGTTTGTGACTAAAAGCTCTGAGTTGGAGACCACTGTGTTACTGTAATTTAACATTTTAGTAAATCTCTTGGGCATTTGCCTAGCGTCAAGGATATGAATAGTTCCAACCATTGTTCACAGACTTGAAATTAGCCAAAATCTCAAAGCACCTAGATGATATGCATTTTACTGCCTGGTCCCTGGAATGGAAACTAGATACCCAGCCTCCCATATGCAAAGCATCTGGACAGTGAAGTGCTCCAAGATTATATGCCTATAAATGGGCAACATTTGGTGTGAGACTTTAGTGTGACAGAACCCCTTGTTATCAAAAAAAGAAGGAACTGAGGCACTGGAGAAACTGACCAACAGATGGGTGAGACATCAGTGTCTGTGGGTCACTGCATAAATTAAATGTTCAGCTGTGTTCAAGAATAAAATATTTTGAATAAAACTGTGTTTAATTATATGGATATTGTATTTTAGAAAGCTGTCATGAATGTTCTGCTCCCACATAGGCAGCAAAACCAGACAAACTGCTTACCTGACACAAAAAAATAGAGTAGCTTTCAAAAATATTGCAAAGATTATATGTACACATTCCCTTTACCTATATATTTACATAAACATTTATCTAGGTACAATTTATCTTTCTGAGAGAAGAGCGAAAAGGAGATGGAACAGTTGGCACTTAAGGGTCTGTCTTTACTCCTCAGGAAGGTTTATTTTTGAGTAAGTTCAATATTGCTCCATAAAGAATCTTCAAAGCAGCAAACAGCTACAAATTAAGGTCACTAGATACAGAAAGAGGTTTTGAATTAGATAAATAAGAGGATTCTTTAGACATATTTTAAAATTTCATGAGAGACTGAAAGTTTCCTTAGACTTCAGATCCTTTAGGGTCAACTTAACAAGGCCTCCATAGACCTCGCAGATGTCACAATGCAAGGTTAGCCTCTCATACATCTTAATTCACACATTGTTATAAGCTTCCTTTTGATTTTGATTCCTCTCTGCTGCCCCAGGATTTCTCAGATGGTTCCCATTTTCACCACAAGCTGAACAAACAGCTGTGCTGGCACAATGGATGTGCTGGTGTGGAGACAGGAAGGAAGGAAGGGCTGAGGGCAGAAATTGCTTAAACCTGCACTGCCACCAAAGAAAGAAACATGGAACTTTGCTTTCAGCTTTAGAAATATTCTGGACTCTCTATGAAAACTATGCTATGAACAAATAAACAATTACAAAAGTATCCAGCCCCTTAAGGGTTTTGCATAATTTGCAACTGTCAGGTAGCTGAAAATTAGACAATGCATGGAGTATGGATATATGGCCATACAGCCATAAAAGAAATACTGGTGGCACTAAATCAACACTTTATAACAATCATTGAAAACAAAAATGAATCAGAATTCTTAAGCTTCATTACACAACCTTTCTCTTCTGCTTGCAGGGATTGTTTTGTATCCTGCCATGTCTGTCTTTTACCCCTCACAGAATCAGCAGTCTTCAGGACTCAACAGTTTGTTGAAGTATGTGGAGTTTGCAGAAGCAGCCTCACACACACAGAGTCACTGTAGAATTATCTACGCTTGTTTTCTTAATTGCCTTTATAGTTTGAATGCAGAGAGGCTGAGCCTGTACTGCTGTGCTGGACAGAAAACACTTGTGCCAGTATTGCACCGGTCTGGAGTCTGGTCCAGAACACACTCTGACTGTGTAAGCATCTTGCATCTCTTTGTATTCTCTGTGTAAAGGACACAGGGATCTAATTCTCATTCTCTTCAACACTTCAAACCATTCTTAGCACCAGTTATGGGATGTGCTGAAGAAGCAACTGAACAAATCTAGCAATTTGGTGAAGTGGAGAGNGCTTCCTATTAACTCCAGTCAGCACATCACCTTGGCCTCATGAAATGTTTCAGGCTTGAGAAAGCCCAGAATGTATGTCTTGTCCACTGTCAAATGTTCAGTTCATAATTCAATAGTAACTATGATTGAACATGCTCAAATGCAGAAGTTCTTTAGCTCTGGTTTAGTATGATGGTCTCTTAAAAAAGCACAGTCTGTCTAGCCTAAAAAAGCAGTACTGGTCAAAAAACAGCCAGATGTGAAGACTTTTAAAAATTTAAAAGTAATTACTATAAAGTGTTACATCCAGGTTCTTACATATTAATGAGAGAACTACTGAAGCAAAGAAAGAAATTGTATGTACATTTGCTGTTAAAGCCAAAGGAATTTACACTGCTTTGGTACTTCACCTTTGGGAGCAAAGTAGTAAAAGAAGGCAGAGGAGAGAAGTTTTGTATTTATCTACTTAAAAGCTAGAGTGTCTGTGTGTCATGTCAGTCATAGCTACAATTAATCTGAGGCATAAGGGGGCTGGTTTGAGAAAGAGACCATTGCAAAGTCAGTCATGCTTAAAATTAAAGAAAATCCTAATTGAGATTTAGACAATTTTATTCTTAGGAAATGGCTAAGAACAAAATCATCCATGTAGAAAGTGAAAATAGATTTCCAATATAATTATTGCAGAAGGCATAAGGTTCCTCTAACCAGTATTATTTTTGCGATCTGATTTTGCTACAGAAATTTAAAAGAATCACTCACCATTAATATGGCACAAATGAAGGCCACATAATTGCCTCCATACTCCTCAGTGGAGGTTCCCAAATCCAGTGAAGTGCAGGATAGACATACAGTCTTGATGCCTGTTTTTAATCNGGGAGGAGATTCTTTTAATCTTTCTACTCTCACTCCTGCCCACTTTCATATTCATCAGACCTTCAGAGACAGATCCATTTCATTAGCCCAGAAAACTGCTTCACCTGTTATTCCAATTTTTTTTCTTAAGTTGTGAATCAAACTGATTCATCACAGGATGAAATGAGTGCAAGTATAGATGTAGGAGGGAGGAGACACTGTACAGTCAGGAAAGGAACAGACTACTGGAGTGGAATAGGGAATGGACAACTCTCATTTTTCACTAATGAAATTATTATATCAGCTCCGTCATATAGCATTACACCAAGACAGAGATGTATGACTGGATAATCTAAATTTTGGCCTAGAAGGGGCAGTTCTCAAATCCCCTGTATCAATAAAAAGCCTATCTTATGTGTACATGAACTTTCACAATATGTATTAAATCCATAAAGCACATTCTTATTAAAGCACATTAATAATCTCTGGAAAAAATTGTGAGGGAAATATTACAGCCATATCCTGTCTTCAAAGTGAATATAATAATTTGCCACTGTTGTAGTTTTTAACTCTGCTTGCTTGCTGCTGCTGAACTAGCTCAAGGACTTTCCGTGTCTTGAAGTGGATTGAGTGTGCTATTGACCTTTCATCATCATACTCACAATACTGAATAGCTAATTTTATTTAACAGTATATCATTACTTAGCTATGGCCAACCATTTCTTTAAAGATTACAAATGTGTCCAAAGTCAGATCTGAGATTTGACTCCTAGCACAATTACAGATATGTATAAAGTTTTGAAGGCAAAATATTTCAGAAATTCAGCATGTGGTGTAACCGATTTTAAGACCGTGCCTTGAAATGAAGAAAATTGGGGTTTGTTTCAGGCAAGGTACTGACAGACAGTAGTATAGATAAACATACTCAGTGAGAGATACCTAATGTTCCCTCAAAACAGTGTTTTACTGAGAAAGGACAAATGAATACTGATCTTTAGTGAGATGTGGATATAATTCTTTAATGCATGTTGAACAAGAGCCAAGCTCAGAGATCTTGAACAGTCTTACAGCTGCCCTTTTGGACAGAAGCAACCTGTGGGGTAGCATCACTGTTGTCCCAGTCTGCATCTCCCTAAACCCAGATTTATTACAATTGTTAAAATGGGGAGAGAAATGCAACAGCAACCAAGTGAGACATTAACTATGATGCTCACTCATATTCCTCTTTGTTTGTCTTTCTTAAAAGATAAAATAACAAGTCAAGCACTCCAAAACTGAGAAAGTAATGTCTCTCTTTTTATTTTTTTAAATTTATGTATTTAAAATGATTCGATGCGCTACCACATATATTATGCTAAGAAGGTGAGGTAGCACATCATAAACTAAAGGGATTAACCCCTCATTTTATTGACTTCAGGTTTTAAGGGGAAAATATATTTCATTCTCTGTATGAAGAAAGTCATGGTACAATGTGGAAAGTCTTGAACGTGGGACAGAAGATTTAGGATTTAAACCTGTTTACTTTAATGGGTGTCACAAAGCTTAACCCTTTGAAGACATGTCCCTGTGCAACCATTAGTAATGAAGATTTTAATTTTTTGAGTATTTCATTTACTACACATCCTGACTCACCTGTCACATACTTGTGCCAAGCTGTGCAGTGTGTGCCAGTATTTTTTGATTTACGGTGCTCTGGCTCCTAATTTACATTGGCAATCTAGCCTTGAACTAATGTAGCTCCATCATCACTGGCATCAGAAAGAATTCATCTCTGCTGGCAAATGCTTCCTTTCTACATGGAGGAGACAGTTCTACTCATTGATAGGTACCATTAAAAATAATCATTTGAGTTGTAAAAAAATCCTTTTCCAAGACAATATCTTTCATGGGAGGGAAGAGTATGCCTGTAGGTGGTTGTGTAACTTGGTGCTTCCTCACCTTTAACTTTTCATCTCTTTTCATAAAAAAAACAACCAACACCACCACCACCACCAACAACAAAAAACCCCAAACAACAAAAAACAAAACAAAACAAAAAACCAAACAAAACCAACCAACCAAAACAAACAGATTACAGATTATCTCCAATGAGGTAGGTTTGTTACAAAACCTGAGAGAGTGTCATCTTTGCCATGAGCAATTCTTGGTAACCTTGTAAAAACCTCCTGATCAGGAAGTGGAAGGATTCTTCTTGTGCAGGTAGAACTGTATGCAATTTCCATGGGATACACCTCCTTCCAGCCATTACACTCCCCCTGGAAAGGGGCAGGTACCAGTCCACAGGAGGCAGGATACTGTCAGCAGTTGGGAATGGTCTGGGTTGTTATTGCTGCTCCCAACAACAGGCAGTGCACGGGGCGTGCACAACATACTCAGGACTTCCCTCGTGGCTGATATTACCATAACACTGATTCTCCAACAGTTTTAAGCCTATGAGAGTGCAAGAATAATTTGGATCATTTTAGCCCCTTTCAGTACTCTGAGACCCATGATGCATGCTTTCTATTATTTATATTTTTTTTAAGTCTGTACTTACACAAAGATCCTGTGAAATGGGATGTTTAATTTCCATTGTGCAGGGAAGAAAAAAAAACCTAGAAAGGACAAAAATGAATTTTGTGACAGACTTAGAAACAAAGATCAGATCACAGTCACTGGAAAGGAGAGAAAGAAGCTGACACTTTCCTTATGAAGACACAGAAAGAAAAGTGTCCTTACTTTAAAATGTATTATGTGGGATTAGGAGGCTGCTACTGGATACTGATGCAATTTCACATATCTAGTGCAGAGCTGAATAGCCCTATAATCCTTGGGAAATGTGTTTACCCTAGGTTTTCTTTTTTATATCTTTTTTTGGAACTAACAGAAGGAGCAGGCAATTGCCTAGTTTAATTGAGGGAACTTTTACCTGAGGGAAAAGTATTATATTATATTAAAAAGTATTATATTATAATACTATATATACTTTTATATAATATAAAATTATTATATTACAATTATAGAAATATATATTATATATTTATTATATATTATATATCAGGTATAATATAATATTATCTTAATATTGCCATAATAAAAAAAATTTCACTGTTCCATTGAATGTAGCAGCACAAGTATTCTTTTTCTAGTTAATAATTAGTATTCTATTTTTATAGTGAGATTCTTTCAAAGAAGACATAAGGAATTCTAGGTGCACTTGAGTGAAGGAAAGTTGTATCAGACTGGCAGTGATAAAGTCCTAGGTCTCTTGCAGTCAGTATTAGACTCAGCCAGTTCCACCAGCAGTAGAGAATCCCTTGATTTTTCCTTTCCACCAAAAACAATCATCTAACTTCCCTAAAGCATAGATTTTCATAGCCTGGGATCTCAGGTACTGCTGAGGTTGCTTGTCTCTTAAGCCACGTATGCTGGGGCCTCTTTGAGACATAAATATCTGCTCACCCTTTCTCTGAAGGAAGCTGGCTTAGCACTTTCACAGTTAGATTCATAAGTAATTTCACTTTCCTTTTTAGTTAGGCTGTGGCTGGCCAGGACAGAAATTGTCTTTGTAAGGACAATAATCTTTGATCTACTGATTGAATTTTCTACCAGTGTATGATTACACCAGGAGTGAAATAGTGCAACGGTGAACCTGATCATTGTAATAACAATAACCTGATCTGCAGGATAATAAAATGATGCCACTCCCAAGGCAGAATGAGATTCAGGCTAATTTTTACCCTTTCAGTCAAAAGTTTGCTCACAAATTCAGAAAAAAATAGTAAAATACCATCTAAAACTAACAGATTTGTAAGGAAATGTAAATTTAATTTCTTGTGAGTCCTTCATTGCACACTGTTAAAGTGCTTTGGGTCAAAAGATTTGCTGATAAGAGCACAGACTCCAATCTGTGCAACACATCTGGAGAAACACTGCATATCTCTTGTGAAATAGATTAATGAAGACAGAAATATGGATTGGTACAGAGATAGATAGATTGGTCAATCCTCATGAAAACCATTCTTCTGAATGACAGAAATACCTGAGAGTTTTCTGTGACACTCTATTATGTTTCCTCCATTATGGCAGTATAGAGCACTATATCCTGGGCAGAGTGTCTACCCATTTCATTTTCGAGTGTAGTCATAAGTGTGCATCCAGCCCATACAATACTGTGTTGTGCATAATATTTCAGCTTTATGGACAGAGGCTTGAGGTAATCAATTATGAATGGGTTAGACAGCGTGATACATAATGCTGCCCCCACACAGAATGGAAATTGAAAAAGCATCCAGCAGGGACATCAGCTGGAGCTCTTCTCTAGAAGTTCAACATCCCAATTTGGCACTCTTAATTCAGGCTTAACTCAGTCACACCACATGCAGGGAAATGCAGGCAAGGCTGCTTTCACTCAGAGAACTGCAGGACAAAAAGAATGGTTTATGTTTGGGATTTTGTAATCATTTTATGAAGTTGACAAGCTGAAGTTGATAGCTGCTTAGGAATTCTTTGTGGTAGAAAGATGCTTATTTGGTACTGAAATTTTCTTAATAATGTCACATTTCCAGTTAAAAAAAAAAAATTAAAAATCAAAGAAACAGGGTGAGAACAGCAGATGTTGAAACCTTTTATTAACGCCTCATTTTATTTGTAATGGAAGGATATACTTAGCTTTTTCAGAAAAACTCTACCATGTGTAGACTAGTACAAGAAGTTTTGGTGGCTTTTACATTAGGTAAAACACCTCTGTAGCTAATGTACATGCAGCTCTTCCTAGAAATCCAGGCCATATGAGACTTGGATTTCTTATTAGGACTATTGTGTAATGGGGGTCTGTGAGTACTCAGCTCACAAAATCAAAGCAGTTTTTCTCCACAGTGTTGTGGCTAATAGTCATATGTAGATGCTGGCAGGTTATACAGTCATAAAAATGAGACTATTTTTGGCAGCAGGGATGCTCTAAAGCTCATGGGAATGAGGTGTTTTGTTGATAGTTTTCCTCAACCAGCTACAGAAACTGCTGGTGATGAATAGGTCATCCACTTGGAGACACTTGCCAGAGCTGTGGATTTCATGAGGCTAAGTTTCATTTCAAAGAAAGTTTTCACTGTCCTCATAAAATTTGTTTGTTTTTCATCATGATTTCATTCTAACTGATAGGCTTGGACTTCAAATAAAAGTATCAGTGTATTAGTAATATTCCTACAGATAACTTGTCAAGTGACCACCCACACAAAATAAGAGGAGACAGAAATCATGGCTCCCATCCATGGTAAGCCACAGAAGATATTGTAGGTTGTCATTTCTGCTGCCTGTGCATTTTCATAGTTTCTTTGAACCAGACTTCTGAGCTTTGGAAACATATAACTCATGGACACAAAAAGACATAGAGCAGCATAGCCATGTAGCTGCTGAAAGTGTACAGTACTTCCATCCATATAAGCAGCAAAAAATTACATGAGGTGCTGTAGTGTCTCATTCTGTCTAGTAACAAGGGACCAGAGAAACCCCCCAAAATGCAGAAAAAGTCGGTTTATCTCTAGATCTTCAATTCCTTTTCTCTCTATACAGAAAATAAATTTAATTTTAAAATATGAAGGGAGACATATTTCTAAAGGTGAAAAACACCCCTGCCTTGAAACCTTTGCAGCTGTTTGTTCCAATCCACAAGTATGAGCCAGGAAGAAATTTCATTATCTCTGCTACTGAAAAGAAATGCCCGCTTACCAGCTAGTCATATTTTACTATAAGCAAAGCTCAAATTTTCCTTAATCAACTGCATTATCTGTTTTCACAACTTTTCTAGAGAAATAGCTCTTTGGTTTTGTGGATAGAGATGAATTATTTGATAAAATAAATGGTCTGGGTTTGTACTTGGAAAGTATCCTTTATCCTAATGTTAAACAGGAACCAGATAATAGATAACTTGAAACAAACCAATTGAATGCATCATAATTTCATAAAACCACACAATGAGAACCTGGGTGTATCTTCTATAATTTCACAAGTAGTGATATACTTTCCTCCAGTGACTCACACATAGTCAACACCCAGCTATCTGGGTAATCGCATGTGGAAGAGATTTCTAACTTTTTTTGAAGGGTAAAACATAGTAGAAATCAGCTGATACATAATATGAATACTAGAAGATTTATTGATGTAGGATTACCCTTGGTAAATGTGCTTTACAGGATAAACAAGGTTTAGAAGCAGGATATAATATTGGAAAATGTCAGTGGCTGCCACTCCACCTATTGCACAAGGAAAGCATCAGCTCCACTTCTTAAAATTGCTAGATTCTAAGAGATGCAGGGGTGGGGTTTAGTGCCAGTATAGTTAAGAGTGGGTTAATTAGTTAGTTAGTTAGTTAGTGAACTGGTGAGTCCTCCAAGAAGAGAAAAAATCAAAGGGTACTTATCATGAAATTATTCCAAACTCTGTCTGTAATTACATCTACCTTGCGGTGGTTTAATACAATGCTTTTCCCTGCAGTCAAGGAGAAAATGAAAAAAAAGTTAAGGTTGCTGCCCCCATGCATCTTAGTTTAGTACAGCAAGACATCCTGATCAGTATCCAGCTCTGCCTCCTGTTAAGAGACCATCCAAAATCCGTTTAACAAAGGCTCTAAGAACATTTGAGCTGTCATCCTCAATTCTGAGAAAGAACTACTCCAGGAAAACTCTGTTCCAGTGTGGAGGTGAAAAATGAGCTGCCTGTGAATGCCATCCAGAAAATGAGAGAACACATTTGGCTAAATCAGGTAGGCTGATAAAGCCAAGGTGAAGAATTGAACCAGAAAGGAAAATGGACCAAATTTGATACCAAATAACTCTTGCTGTACATGACTCCCAAATCTGAACAGCCCTCATATGAACCGGGAAAATCTCTTATTCCTCTTTGTCAGATGAGGAAGTGCATAGCAGGGTGTCAAACTTCAGACATTCCTTTTCCACAAGACACGCTGTCCTTCAAAGAAAAGGGGACTATGCTCATCGACTTGGTCTGCCCTCTGACAGACTAGAGACATGCAGCTCTTGTGTGCACAAATGATATGTGAAAAGTTTGGCTGTCCTTTGGCAGTTTTCCTTGCTATTCCTACCGTGTAAAAGCAATCTTGGAGGGAAGTAGAACAAAGCCTTTGGCAATAAAGCCTGCATTTAAATTGAAGCATGGCAAGAACCACATGGTAAAGTATAGAACAATGGCAAATCAATCATTAATCACTCTTATTTTCTGGAGCAAAGCATTATTGTAATATAATAAAAGTATATGGTTACTCTTATAGAATACACAGGCTGGAAAGCAAAAAACTGCAAACATTTGCATGGTGTCAGCCATAATGGTTTTTACAGTCATTTGCCCATAAGTTTTCTTCATGTTTAATGGTGGACTACTTAGTTTTGCTGGTTTCTCTTTCTGCTGTCAGCAGCGGCATAAAAATCAGTTTCTTGTCAGTTCAGGGAGCAGTGTTATGGTAGTTGTTCCAAACTGGATAAATTTACGAGCAATTTCTTCTTATTATTCAAGCATTCTCTAAACACTTCCAAAAATCAGTGGAAGTTTCAGCCTGAATGGAGGTATGTGGCTAGAGTCATAACAGATGATCTGTGACTATATATGCAATATGGTTCGTGATAAGCACCTGGGCTTCACCCTATTCTAGAGCTGCTTCTCCAGAAAATATAACTTGAATCATGAAAATCGAAAACATCAAAAATCTGGATGTGATGAAATGCTAGTAAGTATGCACCATGTTTTCTTTGCTTTCTTTGCCATTGGTACCCATTGACTAAAATGTTACAATTCAGACACAAAATCTACATAATTAAATACAAATACCACAGTTAAAAAACCCCTCTGTCCTATAGAATTGTTGATTTTCTCCAAAACCTTTCCAGTCTGTCTTACAAGATAAAATCCATAGTAAGATGCATTGAAATGAAATCACTAGTCATTCACTGAATCCACACATTTTTTTTTGGATGCAGACTTTTGTGTTTATACAAGTCTGTATTTGCCTTTTTCACCTCTTCAAGCACTTTGCTAAATTTGTGCCTAAGTTTCCTTGTTCTTGGCAATTACTTTTCCAATCTATCAGTCACAATTAATATGCCTCTTAAGAATTAACAGATTTCAAGTCTATAAAAGAATCATCATAACTTGACTTGCTTGTAGAACAGGTACATCACGTTAAACTGGTAAGTGACTTATCCACTCTGCAACTTCTGAGCAAAGGACATTTTAGAAAAATGATCTAGCCTTTATTTAAGGACTGCAGATGATCCAAAATTCAATGCTTCACTAGGAAAGCTATTTCAATGGCTAGCTACTCTGTTTTAAAAAGGAATTCCTCAATATTAGTCTGAATTTGTCTTATAAAAGCCTCCAGCCACTGTATATTGTGAAATTTCTGCCTGTTAAAGATGTCTGTACTTTAAGAGATTTATTCCATACTTACTTACACAAAGTAATGCAATCGCCTTATTTTTCTCTTGAATAAACACTAGAATCATCATCAAAAATTTATTTTACAAGTGCCACACAGAGAAAGGCAGTGGGAAATCACAGTATCTACACTTCCAATCAGCACCTTCCAATCCTTATGCTCTGCTTACACATAAGAAATTCATCACAATATTCCCAAAAATTGCACTTACCAGAAAGCAATTTCAACCAATTATCCTTCATCTGATTTTCTCAGTACCTTTTTCTTGTCACTGCTTTTTAAAAGTTTCCCTCCAGTTTGTGTAGCTTATTGACTTTATTTTTTAACTGCGCAGACTTTGTAGAGAACAGGGATATTGATAAGAAACTACCCTTTCATTGTTCAGTACGGAAGTGGGTGCCCACCCAGTCATTTTGTTACTTCTTCTCCTCAGCAGGACAAGGGGACAATGGAAGATTGAAAGGTTATGGCTTGAGTGAGGAAGATCTCTCACCAGCTACTGTCACAGGCAAAAGAGATTAAAATTGAGGAAGAACAATTAAGTTTATTTCCAATTGAAAAGAGAGTAGGGTAGTGAGAAACAAAACCAAAATGAAACATACTTTCTCACTACTCCCACTTGATTCTCCTGACTCCTGTACCTCTGCCCCCCCACTCTCCTTGAGTGAGACAGGGGGATGGGGAATGGGGTTGTGGTAAATTCACAATGCTTTAGAGCTGCTGCTCCTTCCTCCTCATGCCCTTCCCCTGCTCCATTGTGGTGTCCCTTCCATGGATACAATCCTTCATGAACGTCTTCAACAAGGGTCTTTCCCATGGGTTGCAACTCTTCCAGAGCTGCTCCAGTGCAGGTCTCCCACAGGCTGCAGCTTCCTTCAGGCTACGTCTATTCTGCCTGCACTGGGTCATCTGCCCTCCAGACATCCCCTCCTTGCCTCTAGAAAGAACATATTTAAAAATTATCATTAAAATATGCATTCATCACATAGCCTACACAAAGCTCATATACATTGATCAAGAGTATTGTCCACCAAATTTGAACTGATATCATGACTGCACTGGCGCTGGTGGACAACACATGCATGCCACACCGCTTGTCCCTACACCACATTACAACCACAAAGCAGTCCTCGCAAATATTCCACTTTCTGGTAATGTTCAGATCAAGATTTGCCCATTACCTCTCTTGGTTACTGCCCTTTTCTCAAATTCCTCCAGAGCCCATGTGTGGCACCAGAAAAGATGGTGGTGAGTTAAGGTGATCTGATCTCACAGCAGCCACCCCAGCAGCTCCCCTGCTGCCAAACCCTTCCAAATAAATTGAATATAAATACCCTTTCTCTTTGTGTGTCATCCACAAATTTAATGAAGACCAATTGTTTTCTCTCAGTAAACATACTAAAAATCATTAACCACACACATATTAATTAGATTCCTTTCTATTCTTTATTCTCATACTTTAACTGTCCTCTCAACTTAGTGACAAATGCACATTGTATTCTTATCTGTTCATTCTCCCTAGATAACTAATAATTGTATTTAAAACTTTCAAATCACACATCAGTTTTGTGACAAGGATCAGCTAATCATCTTTCTGGAAATTCAATACATTTTGTCATAAAACTTTAATAGTGTTTCTTCTGACAGCTTTCGTACAACATAATAACATTTGATACAGATGATTTAACTCACTGTGGATAACAAAACATAATATTGAAAATTATGCTAAAGTAAAGGGACATATTCTAACTGGGAGAATCATTAATTTTTTGAAACTGCAAACCTCCTCTCTGGCACAGTAAGAATGGACAAAGAAGCAAAGATTGTTTTTTTAATTTTTTCCCCTTCCCTTCTCTTCTTAGGAAAAGTTCATTTTCACAAAGATTTTTCAGAAACTGTGCTTGAGGCAGAGGAGGCTGTATAATGTCCACAGTAAACATTCCCTTCCTTTTTCAGTGAAGGGTCTTAGCAACACAGAATCCTTGTCTGAATGCATCAAAACCCAGCAGTACTGGCACTGTTGAAATAACGAGTATGGCAAAAGAAAAAAGTTTAACAATCCTGACACCTAAGCTCATACCTTGTGGAATATAGTTTGTAGGATTTTGTCCAGGAATCTGCAGCAGTGTAGCCTTTGGCTACACTTACAGATGTCCATCCTTCCTTTTTCTCATTGTAAGTGTCATCTTCTCTTAGCCTGTTACTGTGTCAGTGCTCTCATTGCTGTGACAAGCCTATGACCCTATGTGTTAGCCTATGAATCATGAAGGATTTGCAACCTCAGTGTAGGGTGTCCTTGACATTTATCTTTGTCAACATAATGAGACAGCACCATTTTTCTCCATCATGAGTGCTTGTGCCAGCTGACCTGCAGAGAATAGGAAAGAAGCTGTCTCTCTGTGTGAAAGTACTAGCCAAATCATCAGGCAACATTCTTTCCTCTAATTTTGTTGCTCAATGCCAGCCTTGAATATGCTGCTATACATTTAAGGATACACTCATAAAGAGCAGTTTCGTTTCCATTTTGTTTATATTAAATTAGAAGATATTTCTATAGTATGGAGAGCAGCTCTCCTCTGTTCCATGTTGGATTAGAGAATGTTTCCTATTTAAGGATATCTTTTCAAATAGCTGCTTGTTCCACACATTTCAGAGCTTTCAAAAGAAACACAAGTTCTCTGTTATTGGCATCAACTCAAGTTTCAAAAGAAACTTTAAAACTGTTGGGGTTGCTTCTACAATAGTAACCAAAGGTAACACTTTGAAATAAAATACTCTATTCAAAGAGAGAATGGTGCATTATTATTCCAATAGTAGGAAATATAATACCCATTAGTAAGATTTTATGTCTTGAAAGTCTCTTTGTCACATGCATATTTACTGTAAATGTGGATAAGAATAACTTCATGCTGTATTCTTAAAGGTTTATTTTTTTTAAAGTAAATGAAAATGATGTATTTTAATTTCAGAAGTTTAGATTTTCCTTAGTTCTGATCCATACACTGTAACCTGAAAATTCCACTGGAACAAGAAATAAACTGCTTATTGCAGAGATGCTTAACACAGGCAGTAAATTCAATACAATACTATGAATAAAATCTTAGGAATTCTAGATCTTTAAAAACACCATAAGTATAAATATCTGAAACATACTCTGGCAGCTTCATTTGACCAGACTCACATTGCAGTTTGTTTTTTTTTTTCTTTCTGATTTCAAATTGAAGACAATAGAGAGCTTAAGTGAAAAGAAAAAGCATTTAAGCCTAGATACAAGATTATCTTTAAGTCTTTGAATGTCTGTTCTTTCTCTACAGGAACCAGATGTACAATCTTCAGACCTCACTGTAAGAACAGAAAAAGAACAGGTTCCTACCTCAAGTAGCCTATAACAGTACATAAAATAAAGATGTACTCGATCCTGACCAGCTGGTCAGCTAAGGAAATTTAATACCATCTTCCAGAGACTTCAGAAAAGTTGATAGAAACTTGATTTTTTTTTCTCTTATCCTTCCTCTCATTGAACAAGATATTAATTTTGTCCTTTGGTATAAAAACACATGCAAAGAAGTCTGCTTTTGTACGAACAAGCTTCGGTGTCCAGTTGTAGCCACTTCTCAGTGGAGAGAGTGGAAGTTATTGATGCTGCTCTTACAAGGCATCAGGGAGAAAGGACTGTGATCCTTACTTGTTTCAGGATATGTATTTGGCAATGTAATGTCAGTAAAATGAAAAAAAAAAAAAAAAAAGAGATCTGTGTTTTTAGTGTGTTTCCAACTTCTATGTTGAGAAATAGCAAGAAAAAAACCCAGTCCTAACTGTGCTGCAAATAAAAAGTGACAGCTTTTGCTTTTGCCTATGGAAAAGAATGGTTTTCCATTTTGAGTTGTATATTTAAAATGAAGGTCAAGTCTCTTCTGTTGGGGTATGTTTTAGAAATGAACAAAATTAACTCCTGAAGCTTTTTATGCCATATTATTTTCACACTCTGAATTAAATTCTAGGTTATTTATTTTGAGTTTTATGTTTCATTCAGCAGTATTAATTTTTATCCTTTGGTTCTTTTCAATTTTTAAATGTTCAGGGTTTTGTTCATAATATTTCCAACCATTTTACTTTTAATTATGTTTCCAGTTTTAACTGCACATCATTTCACTTAGGTCAACTTTCTTATACATTTTGGATTTCTTTGAACGGCCTTTAGTTCTGAAATAAATCTGCTTCTTTTTTATTTCTTTCTTCCCTTGTAAATTCTGCTCAATTTATTCTAGCCAGTCTGGTTCTGATTTATGTTTCATTTATTTACATTTCATTATTTTCACCTTTTAAACTTTTTTCACCCTGTGATTTCTCATTTTCTGATTCTTTTCAACTGCTTACAAGTACCTCCCCTACACCTATTAAAAAGTCTTGAGTTTTATTGTTTTAGCTTTTTTCCCCATACTGAAAGAAGTCTTCCTTCAAATATTTTTTTAACATAGTTTGTTTTATTTTCACCTTCTTTGCCTAGTCCTTGTAAAACCAGTTGAAAACTGATGCTCTTTAAAACATGGCTTGTGACTTTCCTATTATGTTCAGCACCCAAGATATCTAGGTTTTCTGTAACTAACACTTTGAAATGATCTAGGATTTTATTGACATCTCATTTTACAAAAGAGAAAAGAGAGGGTGGGAACACATCAGACTGCTATGTTACTTCTCACCATTTGACTATGTTAAAAATGAAAAAAGAAATGATGATCTGTTTTGCTGTAGTAAGATTGGCCCCAACATGGAAAGAGAAGAAAGGCCTTGTTATGAAGGGAGACGACTGATAAAAATCATGATGGAATATTGAAAATAACATTACAGGCAACATTTTGGCTCTAGTACTCTTTTTTCCTAGCTGTTAAAAATGAGACAAAAATGTAACCTTTTCTCTGTTACATTTCACACTTTCTGGAAAAGTCCTCTTGATTGAGACAAAAGCCTTATCTCATATTTCTGTTTTGCAAATCTATTTTCTGTTTCAAGACTGGATTTTATTAACTATCTCTGAAGTCTAATAAGCTTTTCTTCTGCACATAACACAGCACTATATTTCCTTTTACATTTCAGTTTCACACCATTTGAAAAGGGTACAGCTTTTAAAACTGAACCAGGCAATGCAATGGTAAATGCACATTGTGCAGCATGGGACTGAGTAAAATGTTCAAAAGAAAGATTCCAATTTATTTTACAGGAAGCTAAAGTGATCCCTGTTTTTATTCAGATTTTAATTACGCAATAGCATCTGGAGTAATCAATGATTTTTACAGGAAATTCCTGTTCTCCTCTATATTCTGTTCGTTTTAGCTTGTTTTGTATTATCAGAATCTGTCTCTCTTTGATGTAAAACTGATGAATTATTTGAGCATTTTGATCTGTAATCTTTATTGGCATGACAAGGTTGGTGCACAGGTGTTCCCGAGACTACAGTATACATTAAAGTTATATTGCTTGGGTATGGAAAAATGATTTATCCAGCCTTCATGCCATGAGGCAGAAGGGTAACTGTATGTTGATAACAAATCATTACATGAACTGCTATCTTTTGCAGCCTCCTGGAATAAAATACATTGTTTCATAGAGGATGACTCCCAAACTGATTCCACATTAATTGCCTTCCCTATCCACAACACAAAGCAGAGATAAAATCTGACTCATTATTGTAATTTGATCAGAAGTACCTGTCCAGACCTCAAAGCGAAATGTTTCTTAAGGTCAAAACAAGAAAGGTGGGTTTTTTTATTGTAAGATTTAATATTTGTACTTTTATAAACTGAGTTACTGTTGGCTTTTAAATGTTTATTGAAGAAAGAACAAAATGAAATCATTACTTCTGTTATAGCTACAATGTACAGACTTCAGCCAATACAAGCTTCTGCAGACTTCAGATAATTACATAATATAAACTCTTAGAAATCTCATTGCGTTCGAAGGCAAAGTCTTTACTTATAGTATTTACTTTAAACCAAAATAAAACATGAAACTGGTGTTTTTGTGCAATCAAAAATTTCAATATAATAACTTGCACTTTTTTTTCCCCACTCCTTTTTGAAATAATATTTTCCCTGAAGTGTTTCAGCTGCAGAGAAATAAGGAGAAAGATTTAAAGGTACTTAAAAAATTTAGAAGAGGATTACAGAGCATGAAAACTTATTATCCTGGCCACCACTGTCATTAAATCCTTTTAAAACTATGTTTGATAGCAGAAAGATGAAAAAGTGGTTTCTCCTTTGGATGGACAGCATAAATCACACAGTATTTGGCTTATTATTGGTGCTAAGAAATGTTTCCTATCAATGTTTTTTCAATTGCTAAATTAGTTTTCAGTTAAATAAAAGAGCATATACTTTCCTCAAAGTCTTTTGACAAACACATGATTTTGGCAAGAATGCTGACTCTTTAGCCAACACATACACAAATTTCTGAATTTTAGGGACAAAAATGTCCAGGTTTCAGTTTCCTAAAGAGGGAAAAAATCAGTGTTTGGATTTTTAGATTTGACAAAGAGAAAAACAATCCCATTAGAAGTTGTAGAAGAGAGGGCAAAATATCCTGATGTGGAACCTTCTCCATCTTTACTTTCCAATTAAATCTAGTTTTTTGCAAGCGGTTGAGTTTATAAAAGTCTGCAAGTAATGAAATTATACCCTGTAGACTGACATTTGAACTTGTTCAATTTCCCAGCTGTTTTAGCTGAAATCCTGAGACTTGCACTTTTTTATTACTGATTCATGTTATTCAATAAACATTTGTGTTTTATTGACCTCCCTAAATTTACCTCCTATACCATTATTAACAATTATGTTACATTTACATTATTCTGCTAATATATGTGAGCTCTGTATTAAGAGAATCAATCATTACATGTGCAATTCTTTTCCTTTGGTATGAATTTCATAAGGGCAAGTCTTCTTCAAAAATAAGGATTTGCACAGGTCTGNTATTTGTACTTTTATAAACTGAGTTACTGTTGCCTTTTAAATGTTTATTGAAGAAAGAACAAAATGAAATCATTACTTCTGTTATAGCTACAATGTACAGACTTCAGCCAATACAAGCTTCTTCAGACTTCAGATAATTACATAATATAAACTCTTAGAAATCTCATTGCGTTCGAAGGCAAAGTCTTTACTTATAGTATTTACTTTAAACCAAAATAAAACATGAAACTGGTGTTTTTGTGCAATCAAAAATTTCAATATAATAACTTGCACTTTTTTTTCCCCACTCCTTTTTGAAATAATATTTTCCCTGAAGTGTTTCAGCTGCAGAGAAATAAGGAGAAAGATTTAAAGGTACTTAAAAAATTTAGAAGAGGATTACAGAGCATGAAAACTTATTATCCTGGCCACCACTGTCATTAAATCCTTTTAAAACTATGTTTGATAGCAGAAAGATGAAAAAGTGGTTTCTCCTTTGGATGGACAGCATAAATCACACAGTATTTGGCTTATTATTGGTGCTAAGAAATGTTTCCTATCAATGTTTTTTCAATTGCTAAATTAGTTTTCAGTTAAATAAAAGAGCATATACTTTCCTCAAAGTCTTTTGACAAACACATGATTTTGGCAAGAATGCTGACTCTTTAGCCAACACATACACAAATTTCTGAATTTTAGGGACAAAAATGTCCAGGTTTCAGTTTCCTAAAGAGGGAAAAAATCAGTGTTTGGATTTTTAGATTTGACAAAGAGAAAAACAATCCCATTAGAAGTTGTAGAAGAGAGGGCAAAATATCCTGATGTGGAACCTTCTCCATCTTTACTTTCCAATTAAATCTAGTTTTTTGCAAGCGGTTGAGTTTATAAAAGTCTGCAAGTAATGAAATTATACCCTGTAGACTGACATTTGAACTTGTTCAATTTCCCAGTTGTTTTAGCTGAAATCCTGAGACTTGCACTTTTTTATTACTGATTCATGTTATTTAATAAACATTTGTGTTTTATTGACCTCCCTAAATTTACCTCCTATACCATTATTAACAATTATGTTACATTTACATTATTCTGCTAATATATGTGAGCTCTGTATTAAGAGAATCAATCATTACATGTGCAATTCTTTTCCTTTGGTATGAATTTCATAAGGGCAAGTCTTCTTCAAGAATAAGGATTTGCACAGGTCTGAGTTCACAGGCCACCAGATGTTAAATAAATAAAACAATATATGTTTTCACACTAAGAGATATATTTCAGAAGGTTATTTTATAACAGATCTTTGTAAAACATGCAATATAATAAAAATATGAGTTCATTGCTTTGCCCCCATACTTCATCTGTTGGAATTCATGAAATTACACAGATTACACAGAAATATTTTTACTCCTGAGGGTATCCATGTGAGGTTAGGGTATAAAATGTGACTAAGCTCACCCTTCTGTGGCTTTGCTTATTTGTCACTCATGTACTTTTTAGAAATAGCTGTGTATTAAACAGAAAATATAAATCAAAATAGATATGTAAACAACTGTCAACATCTTCAAATATAAGGTGCATCCAAAAATTTCTTCAAGTTGATTAGGGACAAAAGATCTTGAGGAAGAAATAACAGTTAAAAAATTAAATGTCTGTAATTGATCAGATTAAAAGTTCTACCTGAAACCACTTGTTTTCTTCGTGCTATATTAAGGTAATAAAAACCACATAATCAAAAGCATAAATTTAATATATTACATGAGAACTTAAGTTGAAAACTTTGGCTTATGTTTCTATATATTTCAAAGCCACAAACCTATAGCTAGATGGACAGAAAGATAAACAGAAGCATAAACCAGAGACTCTCAGTGAGGGAATAATCTAAGATCTCAGCAAGAGAGTTCAATGGAAAAGGCAGTAAAAATATTAAGAAGAAAGAAGTCTGGATAATGTGAAAACTTGAGTTTGAAGTTTAGTAAGGAGTTCCAGCAGAGATGGGAAACTAACTGTATTACATTCCTGAAGAACAGTATTGCCTGTTCTTTTGCTGGTTGCTCTGGATTTCATTTACACTAAGAAATTGGAAAAAATAACTTCTTGCTCAAGGGCAGATTTCTGAGTGACAGAGTGATAGGAAGTACTGTTAATTTTCTTCTTTGAACAGCGTCCCATTGTGCCAGAAATACAGTATTAGAGTTTCATATAAAAAAGGAAGAAAACTATTTTGTTTTTCACAGGAACTTTTATTTTTTGCTGTTCACCAATCATGTGATATGTATTAAAGAGGGCATAAATATCTGTTTTGTTCTGAGGAGAGTAACTGGGTTGTCTGCATTTTTTATTAAATGAATTTACTAATTAAGAGTCATATTCTTAAACACTTCAAGATGCAAGTCACCATGAAGAAATGCAGCAGTGTTCATACATCAGTGGTTTCAAGGAGGTAAAATACCAGTGCTACAAGTAGATTCTCCTTGAACAGCTGTCTAAAAGCTGACTTCAAACCCCTCTACCTGACCATTCTTCACGCAGTGTACAAAGAACATACTGCCAGGGTACACAGGGCAGCCCAGTCTTGACACTGCTGAAACCTTGTGTCAGGAACATCCAACAGATCACCTGTACCAGCCTAATTTCTAGCTAGACAAGTCAATCCCAACACCAAGCCATCTATGTTTGGTGTGCTGCAACAAGGCCAACAACAAAGAAAAAAAGGTGCTTTCAAAGTTACTAATTTTTCAGAGCTGGTTTAGAATGAATGTGAGCTGAAAAGGTGTTAGCTGTATGTGACTAGGAGAGCAAGGCATTAATGTGTTTGTGGACAGAGGATGGATGTCATCACAGCTCTAGCATCAGATGTCTTGGCAAGTTTATGAAAGCAGATTATGCAATATATGGATTTGATAAGAACTCTTCACACAGAGGAGTAATACCATGCATGGATTAAAAAAGTGAGACACATGAATGATGTTGCAGAGGGTGCAAGAACACACTGTAATAAACACTTTGTGGACTGGCATTTTACAATGGACTTCTTGAATCTAAGCAGATGAAAGAAACATGGTACATAGCATCCATCCATGACTTTTTTGTAGTGTCAACAAAAAGAAAAATAACTAGAAAGACATTAGTTGTGCTGAGTTAATCAGTTGTAGGGGAGTCTTATACCCTTTCCACTCTGAGACCTAGACACAGCATATCCAGGTAAACATCCATGGGAACACCTTGGATTCCCCTCAAAATCAGCCTAAAATATTTATGAGTAATGGTCTATAGGAAGATTAGTGAAGAGGAAACACAGGACTGTCACAGTGGGACTTCAGTTGACAGAAAGTACCATTTGTACCAGTCGCAACAAACAGTTCTATAATAGTCACTGCATTTGCCTTTGACCCTCTGGTCTTGCCCCTTCTCACTCAACTGATTTAAGCAAACATTGACTGTTTTTTCAACCCCATACAAACAGTTTTGTGTACAAGGGAAAGCCAGGTCATTCAGCAAAGCAGCCTCATCTCAACTGCTCCATTCAAGTTATCACCATTAACATCTCACATTTTTCCTACCAGTACCAATGGAGTGTGCTCAGCAAAAGATTAATGTTCGAACTTACATTTTACACCCCAAGAGTCCTTACTCTCAGCTTTACCTACTTGTTTTTCCTACATAGTTACCTAGTCATGACATGCCACTTCATGGAAATGTCAAATCATTCACACAGACTGCTGAAGTTTGCGTTAGTCTGATTCATCCTGAGCTACCCTCCCTCCCAAGTTAATAAAAAAATGAACAACAAAAAAAACACCTCAGCAAGGAGGTGAAGATAAAACCCCTTTTCAGAAAAGGTTAGGAAAAAGACCCCCAAAAGATTCTCCTCCACCCCTAAAATAACCCTGAAAATTTTATTGAGCTTCATTATGTAGTGAACAGCCTTTGGATCTTCATATGTATACATGGGAACACGTCTCCAAGGACCAATCAAGCTGGCTTTTTTGATTACAATTTTCAGCAGCTGTTCAGGGTATATAGCCTCTGAATCACCTGGTGCTGATTCACAGTGATTCATCACACCACACAAACTTAATAGTAAAACATCACAGTGATTCATCACATCAAACAAACTTAATTGTAAAACAAAAAGAATTTATTTAGGAAGAGAGGTGTCCAGATACAACATCAGTGGCAAAAGATTGTAAGTAAAATAAATCTGAAATGCAGAGCTTTTTAAAATGCAACAATCAGATGCCTCTGCAGTATTTTTGAGATAGCTTCCCTGAGACACTTCAGGAAATGTCACCTGCCTAAAGACCTCCATCAGTTCTGAAGGCAAAACCAGCTAGAAGTTGCAAGATTTTGGGACTGATGACTGGACATCCTCTTCTAAGTATTCCATAATCTTTTTTCATCTTTAACCTGGTTGCATATCTAATAAATATATGCTTGAAAATTTGCATATTTATTTATCTCTTGATTACTTTCTAGATTTAGATAGTGAATATAAATTCAGATTCCTTTAACCAGCTGTAGAGCCTATATAATTGCAGGTAGTCTTTCCTTTTCCTGAGGGAGGTTTGATTTTTTAAATGCTGGCTGACTCCTTCCTGCCAAGCTTGGGTGGTTTAATGATACCTCTAAGCCTTGTTGGAGCTGCTATTAACACATATTAAATTTTTATGTAAATCATGTACATAAGAAGCATTTAGGCAAAGTTTTGATTTTCTGGTTTTGACTTTTTTTTCTGTAAAAGCTTTACTATAGAAGTTTTTAATGTTATTACCAAACACTGTTCAGGCTACCTCACTGAACCTGCATCTCTAGGATTCACTTCCTACTTAACCTCACAGGATTCAACCAAGCCAGGTGCAAGGTCCTGCCCCTGGGTTGGGGCAATCCCCAATATTATTGGAGCCTGGGAAGTGAAATGATTGAGAGAAGCCCTGAGAGAAGGACTTGGGAATACTGGTGGATGAACCACTGGACATGAGCTAGCAATGTGTTTGCAGTCCAGAAAGTCAATTATATACTAGCTGCAAACAAGGAACAGACAATGGAGGTGATTCCATCCCTCTGCTGCTCTCTTTCGAGACCCTACCTGGATAGCTGCCTCCAGCTGTGAGGCCCTCAACACACAGAAAGACATAGCCCTGTTAAACCAGGTCAGAAGAGCACTTCTCATGTGAAGAGAGGCTGAGGGTGTGGAGGCTGTTCAGCCTGGAGAGGGGAATGCTCTAGGGAGATGTTATTGTGGGCTTTCTCTGCATAAAAGGGGCTTAGAAGAAAGGTGGAGAAAGACTTTTACCAAGGCATGTAGTGACAGCACAAGAGGCAATATATTGAAGTGAAGGAGGGTAGATTTAAATGAGATATAAAAGAAGAAAGAGCATACTGTTGGCTATTACATATTCTAGTGGAAGTTTATAGCAATTAATGTTATATTCTAGTGGAAGTTTATAGCAATTAATGTTCCTTATTCTGAGTTTCCACATTTTCAGAAGATGGTGTTTTTAGCAACACAAGTCTGTAGTTTCTTATTTACTTTTGCTGTTCATCTAAGGAATGGAAGTAGTTAAGTCTTGCTTTCCTTACAATTGTTTCTGGCAATGTCTTAATGCATCATTTGCTTTCTACAAACAACTGATGATGATGCCTTCAAGAATAGTAAAAAACATTTTCCAGAACAAAAGTAGATTGTTGTGCAACAAGATGAGATTTATTATCATTCTGTATATAGTAAGGAACTATTTTCTTGGAATGAATAGACTAAGGGAAAAAAAGTACCGTGGTTCTCAGCAGTGATAAAGGTTTTATTAGCAGATTTTCTGTGGAGATTGTGGGCTGTAGAGAGAATGGCACTAACACGACTGAGGAAGTACTAAAGGTACTTTGTGTAGTTATAGAGTACTATTGCTCTGTTCTCTGTGCACGTAGCAAAAGGCCCATAGAGAGGAAATGTGGGATCAGGCAGATTTATAAATGATTCTCTACATTAATAGGCAGGCTTATAATTAAAGCAACCTGTAGTGGAGGGAAGAGAACACCCTGAATAAATATAAGTACATATTTATATATAGATAAGCAATTATGAATACAGAAGCTAAGGTAACCTTAAAAGTTGTCATCCAGCTTCAAGGCAAATACTTTGTATGAAATTCTACAACTGAAGATTTGATTTAGATCCAAAAACTGATGAGGCAAAACTTACGAAAGATAAACCAATCAAAGGTTATTAAATTCAAACTGCTACATCTTGCTAAAAGAAACCCTGAGCTACAAATCATCATAGCCTGGGACATTTGCTGATATGTGTCATTATCTCCTTTTATTGTCATTTTTTAAGCCTGACTTGTCCAGAAGAGGTCATTGCAAGATGTTAAATGAAACACAGATTTTTATTTTTTTTTACAATACTGCATATCTCTGTTTTGTAGCTTTGAAGTCAAACATAGTACAGATCAACACAGAATCCTTAGTTCCCAAGACCAACAGAAGTCACATAGTCTTTTTTTAACTCTTTTCAAATTCTTTTACAAATAAATTCTAGGAAGAAACTTAGAATGGTGATGAAGGTTGGAAAAGAATTGTTGCAGTCTGTACAAATGGGAACTGCTATATTTGATGTCCCAATAAATAATATCCCTTTCTAAGCATATATTACAATATACAGAGACATATGTTAGTGCTTCAGATAATCTGGAGGCTCTGCATTATCTAAATCAATCTTTGTAAAGGGGGCATTTACACAATGATACACAGGTTTTAATGCTTGCTCAAGCATGTCCAGATCACGTCCTGAACACTTGTAGAGACAATGACTGCGCTACCTCTCTCTGAAACTTATGCCAATGCCTGAAATGCTTTTCAGTGAAAAAAAAATTTGCTGATATCTTAACTGCACCTCTGGTAACTTTTGGCCATTTCCTTTCATCCTTTCATTTGAGACATGGCTGAAGAGGTGGACCCTTACCTGGCTACAACCTCCTTTCAGGTGTTTGTAGAGAGTGGTAAGTTCTCCCTTGAAACTACTCCTCCCCAGGCTGAACAAACCCAGCTGTTCCTCACAACATTTGTACTCCAGACCTTCACCAGTTTTGCTGCTCTTCTCTGGAAATCCTTCAGCACTTCAGGGTCTTTTCTGAAGTGAGTGGCCCAAGAATGAACACTGGGATTTGAGGTGTGGCCTCACCAGTGCCAAGTGCAGGGTGACAACCCCTTCCAAGGCCTTGCTGGCCACACCATTCCTGATACAGGCCAGGTTGCCACTGGCCTTCTTGTCCACCTGGAGAAGCCCTGGCTCATGTTCAGCTGTCTGGCAACCAGCAGCCCCAAATTCCTTTCTGCTGAGCAGCTCCCAAGTCACTCATACCCAAGCCTGTAACACTGCCTGGGGTTGCTGTGACCCAAGCACAGGACTTTCCTTTGGTGAACCTCACACAGTTGTCCTCAGCCCATTGTTTCAAGCTGTCCAGGGCTCTTTGTAGAGCCTTCCTACCCTCCAGCAGATCAACACTCTCTCCTAACATGGTGTCATCTGTAAACTTACTCAAACCTCTCTTCCAGATCATTGTTACAGATATTAGATAGGACCAGCCCAATCCTGAGCCCTGGGGAACGCCACTGGTGACCAGCCACCAGCTGGATTTAGTTTCATTCACTGCCACCCTCTGGCCATTCAAACAGCTTTCACTCAGTGAAGAGTACATCCATCCAAGCCAGGAGCATCCAGTTTCTTCAGGAGAATGTTATGAGAGACAGTGGCAAACACTTTACTGAAATCTAGATAGACATCCTCATCCCAAGTGAAGAGCATTTTTCTGCATACAGTTAGATAAATCAATTTACTTTAGCGCTACACATATATCAGCTACTTATATTACAGGCAGAAGTAGAGGAGATGTTTGAGAAACCTTACTGAATGATCAGTAAATGTAAGCACCTCAAGAAGTAGTAGAGTTCATGCATTTACAGTAGTGCACTTCACATCAGAAAAAAATATAGCTTTTCTGGCATAATTTTCACTTTTATGAAAATTAAATGTTCACACATTAAAAATATTCAATTGAAATTAAACACATTTCAGTCAGAAGCATGTTTCACTGGGTTCCCAACCAGTTCCAAGCACAGCAACATCTTCCCTTGCACCTGAGAAGTCTTAACTTCTGGAACCATCTCATGTCTGGAGCACCACTGCTCCACACCCTCCAGTACTTTTGCCTTGGTGAAGAGTCCATACCCAACATCTGAGCTGGCTCCCTTAAGGGCAGTTTGCTACCTGTGTGGAGAGTTTCACTATGCTGTGCAGGCATTCCATTGCCTAGTAAATCTCTGTTGCTAATTTGATCCCTTTTCCTTGGGACTGCCATGAAAGCATGCCATGTTCCAAGATCCTTTTGATTAGTTTTCCATACGAGAGCTTATGATAAAATTACACTTGGAGAATTTGAGCTTTTAAAATATTAAAATATCTCTTCTTGGAACATATTCTAATCAAAGCACATTCTACTTTTGCTCTATTTCTATGCTGAGGTATTTATGATCAAAGCACAAGGGTCCTGGTACAGATTATTGAACTGCGAGACACCTACTGGTAGAAGACAATTGAATCAAAAATGTTCTCAAGCTTGCAAATCCAACCTCTGATGTCATATGCCCAGGTCCTGAACAAAAACTAGAAAGTCAATATGAACTTCTATGTTTTGTATAACTGATGATATAACTGATTATATCAATATTTCAACTGATAAACAAATTTATGACAATGAAGTGATTAGTCACAGAAAAACCTTTCAAGTTTTGATGTGTGGCATTTGGATGAAGGAAGATGTTCAACTGATGCTATGTTCTACAATTTAGTGTAAGTGCAAAAATCTCTTACATTTATTAGGAAATTCTATTTTGTTGGGAAAGAAAAGTCAAGAACGGTGTTTACCTGAGACAAACTTTAACATGTTTAACTGTATTTAAAACAAACTTTCCCTCTTCCCTTGCAAACTTGTAGGCATATCTACTTTCTCTTGATAATTTTATTTCAATAACATTCGTACTAAAGATTCAAGTTCATACTATTGGGGCAAAAGGTCATCTAGGATAAAGAAACAGGATAAATATGTTGCAAAAATTAAGCCTTGGTCTGGAAAGTTCCATGGTCACAAAGGAGATGAACATTATGACTTTTGTGTCTAAATTGAAACATCCTTCCTCAAATGAGCATGCACAATTTATCATCTTGCAATTAGTTAAATATTCTGCAGTCCTTGCTTCCTTATTCTGTTACCATAAGATATGTACACAGGTTATGCTGTGCTTCAGATTTTCGAGTTTTATTTCCTCTAGATTTTTCAGTATTCCAGGAAGAAAAATCCTTAAATGTGCATATCATTTTGCTTGTAACTGGACATGTAGGCTTACAGCTCATACAGAATCTCTAAGGCTCACTTTGTCTTTCTGCTAGGTGGTATAAGATGTCTAAAGCCACACAAATCAAACAGGATCCTGGGCTAAACCTGTATGTAACATATCTAATTTCTTTACAGAGGCAAAACCAGGCCTGACTCCTCTCAGGACATGCTTCACCATAAGAACAATGTCATAAGATGCTATGTCTCTGCCACCAGTCAGTGTATGGTTTGAGTCAAGAAGTATCATAAAGAATTTCATAATGGTTTCAGAAAATTATTTGTTTAAAAAAATTTTGTACATCACAGATCTATCTAGCAATCAAAACTTGCTTTAGGCTTAAGGAAAAAAAACAACAAAACCTTTTCAAGGCAGTGATTACTGGAAGTGCACTATAGCAATGCCATTCTTTAGAATGAGATCATGTAATTAGTGATATTACTTAATGATCATATTTTTGATGGAGCCTCTAAGGGATAGTCTAGTTTTGCTCTCATATCTCTTGCAATAGAGTCTAATAGAAAAGCACAAAGACTGAGATTCTTTTGACCTGATTGTTGAAATTCATGGACATGAATGAAGGCCCATGGCTAGACACTATACTGTGTCCTGAAAACAGAGTAAATAGGTTCTCTGGGGTTATAGTGATTGTAATTGGAGTGATCTGTATGTGTATATATGTGAAAGGTCTTATAAGGTGATATTACCCGATTTAAAATGAAAGCAGGGAAACTGTAAAGAAGTATTAGCTGTCCTGGCCAATATCCAAGTATGGGAAGCATGAACTTAGACTGAGATAATCATTTTCAGACATCTTCTATTCCTAAATGGGAAGGCTTTTAAAGAGAAATTTTAAAGGAGAAATTAGGATAGTTTTATGAATGTTTACAGGAAATTACTTCCAAAAGTAACAAGCAGCAAATAAATGTTTGAAGTATCCATCAGTGGTAATGGAAGGAAAGTTTAATGACCAGCTGAAAGAAGATATTGACTCACTAAAACTGAAAAAAGAAAGTGGCAAGAATAAAAATCTCTGTCTCATTTTAATTACAGAGGCCATCAGAATGTGCTAGAGGCCATATAGAAGATGAAGACAGTGATTGGATCCAAAAGAACCACAGAATCAACTAATTTGGAAACAACGTTTGAGATCATAGAGTCAACACCACCTTGTCAACCAGATTATGACACTGAATGCCACATCCAGTCTTTTCTTAGACACCTCCATTGATTTTGCCATCTCCCTCGCCAGCCCATTCCAGTGATAAATCACCCTTTTTCTGAAGAATTTCTTGCTAATGTCCATTGTAAACCTCCCCTGGTGCAGCTTTAGACTGTGCTCTCTTGTCCTATTTCTGGTTGTCTGGGAGAGGAGACCAACCCTCACCTGGCTACAGCCTCCTTTCTAGGAGATGTAGAAAGTGACTGGGTCTCCCCTGAGCCTTTTCTCCAGGCTAAAATCCCAAGCTCCTTCAGCTGCTCCTCACTGGACTGGTGTTCCACACCCTTCACCAGCCTTGCCTCCCTTCTCTAGACACACTCCTGCACCTCAATATCCTTCCTAAACCTCCAGCACTGGACACAACACTCGAGGTGCAGCCTCACCAGAGCTGAGTACCAGGGAACAATTCCTGCCCTGCTCCTGCTGCCCGCGCTATTCCTGATCCAGGTCAGGATGCCCTTGGCCTTCTGGGCCACCAGGGCACTCTGCTGGCTCATGTTCAGCTGCTGTCACCAGAGCTCCCAGGTCCCTTTCTGCCTGGGCTCTGTCCAGCCACTCTGTCCCCAGCCTGCAGCACTGCATGGGGTTGTTGTGGCCAAAGTACAGCACACACCACTTGGTCTTGTTGAACGTTGTATCCCTGGATTCAGCTGATGGATCCAGCCTGTCCAGGTCCTTCTGCAGAGCCCTCCTACCCTCCAGCAGATCAACACACACACCCAACTTGAGGTCATCTGAGAATCTCCTAATGGTAGACTCCATCCCCTCACCCTGATCATCAATAAAGATATTAAACAAGACTGGGCACAGAGCTGATCCTTGGAGCAATTCCACCAGGGACCATCCACTGACTGGATGTAACACAATTCACCACCAGAGGAATTATATGAGCATGCAGATCTTTTACCAATGCAATCTTCCCCAGTATTAGGAAGACAGCAGTTTCTAAAGTAATGCTAGTGAAACACTGAAGCATGTTCTTATATGCATGCAGTCCTTTTCAGAATGAGGTATTATAGTGCAAGAGCAAGGAGGATCACTTGAGATTTGTATATGTAGCACATTGGCTCTGCCTTCTCCTCACCTTCTGTACTGTGCTGTATCCCACAAAGTTCAATTTCAATGAAGCATAAGTGTCACTGTTGGAATGTGCACAAGTAACAGAATACAGCACAATTTCATATCTGGAATTATGTGTAAAACCTGCTCCAAAAGCCCCATCTCTGTTCCAGTAAACATCTGATACATTTAAACACTGACTTTTAAAAAGAGACTGGAACCAGGTCTTTCTTCTTCATCTCTTTATTTTTCTTTTCACAAGTCCAATTTCAAACCACCTCCCTCACATTTATGAACACTTCGTAAAACCTCTGAGAGGATCTGAATCTAGGCCAGAAACCTGAGCCAATGTTTCTGGAGTTGGAGGGAGATTCACTCAATAATGCAGGAGCTGTAGGCTCCTCCAAACCTTCTCAAATACCAAATTTTGTAACAGAAAGGCAACAGATGGAATGGTGTGCAAGGATAGTTTGGTTGGAAGGTGATAAGCTAGAAAACAGAAGCTTGGCATTAGGAAGATGTTAGGGGGGAGATAAGAAGATGATTATAGACTTCCAGGGAATATAAACACTGTGAAAATATAGGATAGTTGGCTGGGAGCGTGATCAGTAACTAAGAAAGGACAGCAGCTGGCTAATCACAGATGAGAGAAGACTGGCCTGGGAACTGCTTGTACCGTTAATCATCATACTGTCCTAAATCATGGCACAATCCAGAACTGATGAAAGAGCCTGAAAAATGCTGCCAGGCCACCAAACCTAGATGCCTTTTGTCTGTGCTCTAGTTTCTTCAGGCTCATGAATGAGTCAGGGAGACTTAGGAGACCCCAGGTGGTTTCACTACTGAAGTTATAGGGTTGTAGCATGAAGTGAAAAATACTAAATATTTCAAAAGGACTACAGAGTGAGATTAGAAAAGGAAGAAATATCCAACCAGTGTGAAACATAGAACATACATTGTAAAAATATTGGTTTAAGTAATTTAAAAGAGAAAAATATAATAACTTCTAGGTTATTGCCTTCTCTGCATATGAGGTTACTTTTGCATATTTTAATTTATATTAATCCTAGATGGAGTAAAGTTGCAGAATCCTCTGTTTCTAGAGTATTTTTGCATGTTTACATTTTATAAGAAATGCTATAGAAAGTTTTTAAAGTCATAAAATATGTACTCTGAGACTCTCACTGAAACATTTCTACAGGATTGGAATAAATTTAGCCTCCTCTCCTCTCCT